>PVKS010006475.1:0-78254 GCA_004027875.1 Aplodontia rufa
TCCCATGCTTTTTCTCAATTTGGTGTACACATGATACACAAATAAATAATGGTACCTAATACATATTGAGTGTCACATTGAGCTCTGTGCTGGGGATCATGTCATTTAATTCTCAAAACAGTTTGGTATGCAGTTATAAAGAAATCGAAGATCAGAGATGTTAGAATCTAACCTCCAGAGTCAACATTTGTATCCAAGGATGTCCAAGTCCAAAGCCTACACTCATGCTATGGAGGTGTGCAGCCTCTCTTATCCAATATATTCAACAGAGAAAATAGTTTAAGAAAACTATGCATCATGTCTCTGATAACTGTTTGCAGGCAAGAGTAGAGGATCGTGTCACAAGGACCTGACTTTAAAATCTATCCCTCTCACTTCCTCTGTCTGTTCCCTGGGGCAAGTACCTTTCTAAACCTCAGGTACTTCACAAGCTACTCTCTAGCAGGGTAGTCATGACCACCTTTCAGCAGTTAGGTGAGAACTGAATGAGATAATTCAAGTAAAGCACAATGTTAGCAACCAATGGTGGTGAGCCTGTTGCCCACAATCTTGATGAAAATTATTGTGTGTTCCCAAACTTAAAAAGTTTATATCCATTGATTGCTAATGTTTTGATAATGTTTCCCCCTCAACTGTATTTCTATATACTTCTAATTTAAAAAATAAAATAAAATGGGAAAAAAAGGTTTTTTTTGGCATGCTTTTGGTTCTTGCCTTTTATGTGACTTCCTATAAACATTAAGCAATTTCTTTTCCTAGGAGAAAGGCACCTACTGGGCATCCTTTTGATCTCATGCTGGAAACTTTCTTTCTCCATGAATCTAGTACAGGAGAATTACCTTTGATTTATTAAATACTTAGATTGGAATAAGAATCTTGCCCTCAGATCTTTATGTCCTGTATATTATTTTATTCAAGTAATTTTGATATTGTCTTAATAAAAATTTATTTTTTCAATGATTTATTTGGGATTTGGTCACTTAATTTCCATTTGATGCCAAATCATATACAAATTCAGCGCTAGTGTTGCTGACTAAAGGGCCTTTCCATGCTTGAAAAAGGCATTACAGCAAGTGAAAATGTTTTCAACGAAGGCAGCAATATGGTGTTGGGTGGTTGTGAGGATGGCAAAACCACTCTTAAAATGCCTCAGAAACTCATGAAAAATAAACGGCACAATTAAATTCCACAATGCTAAAAAGAGTGTGGTGAGGCAGGAATCTAGTTTAATGCCAGTGAGTATGCACGTTGGCATGGTTTTTGGAAATCAATTTGGTAATGTGTAATAAGAGCTTTAAAGATGTTCATACATGGGGCCAAAGTGGTGGCTTGGCAGTTACGGTGCTTGCCTGGCATGCACAAGTACGTGAGTTCAAACCCCTGCACCATGTACACAATGAAAGCCATACAAAAAGCTAAATAAAAATTGATTCTCTCTCTCTCTCACTGTCCCCTCTTTCTTAAAAAAATGTTCATACATGTCAAAAGTTCACTTTCAGAAATGTGTCCTAAAGAAGGACACAAGCAAAGTCATAACTAAGAGCTGTTCATCCCGGCAATACTGATGACTGAAGGGTTAGTAAATAACCTTTTCTAAGGTTGAGGTTTCTGAGATTTCTAAGGTGAAGGGAGGATTACCTACAAAATCATACTATGTGTACTAAAATGAACTGCAGTAGAACCATTAGAAATGTTGCAGGCTGTTTATCTATCTCAGTGGTAAAGCACATGCTAATCACACGTGAGGCTTTGGATTCAATCCCAGCAGGAAAAAAATCCACGCAGACAAACAACAACCAGAAGCTATTGGTGTGGGAGGTAACTTGGGAAGATGCTCATAATACAGTGCTGAGTGATAAACTGAAGTGAACTATGATGAAGAAATGAACTATGATACAATGAACTATGATACAGAAAGCTCCAATGCAAAAGCATACTAAGAACTACGTCTGTGTCTCTGGCTTTCTGTCTCTGTCTCTATGTATATTCAAACCCTGTACATATGCCGTGCATTGAAATACAGTATTCCCTTCCATGTTATTTTCCTTCTTCAAAATAGAACAGAATTTTCTGAGTCATTCCAGAGCTCTCGCTCCCATTTGTTAGAATAAATGGGAATGGATGTGCTTAATTAAAACATCTCTACTACAGTTAGAAATAAGTCATCTTGTGTCCACATTTTCTTTTTAGCTTATTGTAAGTCATTGAGCTGAATAAGGAAAAACTCTTGACAACCAAACAGAGTATGAATCCAATAATTATGGCAGGATGTAAATTTCTAATGTGTGGTTAATACTGTAACATTGTTCTTTCCTAGAACACTTTTGTCTACTTTACCAAAATCCAATTGTATATATGATTCTAATTACTCACTGACATCCTCAAAAAAGTCAAATACTCCTTTAATACTGTATTATAGTATAGGTTGAGTATACTTTATCCAAAATGCTTGGCACCAGGAGCCTTTTAGATTTTAGATTTTTTGTATTTATTTATTTATTTAGGATCACACATTAACATAGTGAAAAAACAATGTGTCCCGGGTAACTGAGCAGTACAGTAGGTTGTCCAGGATGACTGTATCAGCATAAACACAAGTAAAACAACAGTGTTCGTGTTTTCATTGCCACCCATCGATGAGGTCAGGTGTGGAATTTTCCACTTATGGTGTTATACTGACACTAAAAAATTTTCAGATATTGGATCATTTCAGATGTTCAAATTAGGTGTGCTCAACCTGTTTTAGTTTTATGATGCTTATCTATTTATTATTTTTTAATTTTCAGTTTTGACACAATGAACATATTTAAAGTTTATAATAATAAATTTTTACATATGTGTATGCTTGTCATATCAGTTGTTAATTTCTATAAAATAAATTATGCCAAAAATTAGTAGTTTCAAACAAGTATTTGCTATTTCATGTTTTCTGTTGATCAGTGATATGGGAGAGGCTTAGCTGGTGACTCAGGCTCTGGACCTCTGATGAGGTTCCTGCCAGGATATCATTGGTCAAGGTGAGGCTAGAAGTTTAAAAGCCTAGATCTTTGGGTGGTTTCCCCAGGATTGCTTAGGGTGGGTCATACCTCTCTTCACAGGGCTCAAGCTGACCACTGGCCAACCTGATTGATGTTCTGATGATAAAGAGCCTCAGAGGATAAATAAGTACTCACCTTACCAGTATGGCAAATGAAGGCTTTCAGATCTTACTCTTTACCAAATGAGATGGTGAATGAAATAAAACACACTGAACCCCTGAAGAAAAGATTGGAGCTATCACGAAACGGTACTCAGTTTTAGTAGTCAGATTGTGGAGTGACTTTAGGGTGGCCTTAGGATTGGACAATTTGCATTTTAAATTCAAAGATAGGTTCCTTTAGACTAAAATCAATTTATTCATAGAAATAGCCTGGAGATCAAATGTAAATGATGAGCAATAGACACCAAAGAGTTTTTACCACACTTTTAAATATCACACTGTCCTTGGAAGAGTCTTCTGTCTTTCAACCAACAATATGAGAAAAGCATTCTAGACCTTTACTGTTTAAGGGAAGATGATGTGAGAGAAACATTAAAGGGCTTTTTATAGAGTTATTGTACTCTTAGGAGGCTGTCAAGGAAAGTACTCTTAGGAATTGTGTAAGTAGGATTTAAGAGTAGTTGTAATTTAAACTAGAGGAAGAAAATAAGTGGAATGTTCTAGGTGTCTTCTTTAACTCCTATTCAGATTTTGATAATATAATTTTAAAAATCATAAGAATGGTTTTGTCAAAACTCTATTTGCGGGGCTGGAGTGGTAGCTTGGTGGTTATAGCGCTTGCCTGGCATGAGCAAGTACATGGGTTCAAACCACAGCACCCACATACACAACAAATGTCAGAGCAACAAAGCCATGTGAAAAACTCAATAAAAATTGGTTCTGTCTCTCTCTCACTGTCCTCTCTTTAAAAAAAAGCAACAACTCTATTCGCAGTTCTAGGGTTTGAATTCATGTCATTTGAGAATCTAATGCAATTTACAAGACATCCCACACCTCTTTTATGACAGCCTTTGACTTCTTGCTCACACTCTCAAATCTCCATCAGCGTGAAATACTCTTTCTACCCCTCCCATCTCCCATTGCAAAACCTGACTTCTGCTAGAGCTCAAACATCATCAGATGGTCTCTTGTGATTACCATGTTTTTCTTTGCCAGGACTCTGGTTATGTAAGTTTCTAAAATTTCCATTGTCAACACCACTCCTCTCTCCAAAGTTCTATTGTAAATGTTCTTTTAATTTGAGCTTGCCCTCCATCAAGTGACCCATGTCTTTTGACTTTTCTGTTCTGTGAATAGATACAAGGACAAAATATGTTGAGGAATATGCTAATTTATCTTGCTCTAAAGTGACATTGGCAGCAGGGGACCCATCACACCTGGTGCATCCCAATGAGGAAAAAAAAAAAAGGAACATCCACCAACTTTGAGAAATTCGAGATTGTCTTTCCCTTTCCTGCAAATGGCTATGTGCTTTGGTGAGCCATTTGACATTTCAGCAATTTGGGATTGGCAACATTTAACTGGCAGACTACTTTCTGGTTTCTGTTACATTAACTATGGATCTAAGACTGTTGATATGAAGTAGTGCTTTTATGAATAATTTGCAAATTACAATGAAAGATAAATTCAAAGATCTATTAGAATATAAAACAAAAAGATAGCTGTTGTTGGAAACTGTGCAACAGATCAATGAAATATTAGGAGAAGGCAAAATCAAAACAGTTGCACAGAGTCTTAATAAGCTGAATGGGGAGGGAATAAGGGTGAAAGAAGCCATAGTAGGAATGGAAAAATCAAACTAGAATGGAGATGATATTAACTTTTGCTTATATCTTTAAAATATACTTTTGTTGGCTTTTTCTTTGACATATAATATGTAAGTCTCCCATTTGGAAATAAAACACTTTTTAGACAATTCTCACTCAACAACTCTCTCTTTTATCTATTCTCTGAACTACCTGGAAGAATAACTTGTTCCTATTACCATTTGCTTTGCCACCTGATGCAACCTGTCTTTCTTCTTCTCCTCCATCTAAAACTATTCCCCTCAAGTTAGCTGATAATTTTGATAGCACTGTATATCATATGAAAATGTAAATGGCTTCTTTCCAGAACTTGGATCTCTCTTGGTTTTTTTCTATCTCTTTCAAGTCACTGTCCATCTCTGGCCATTTGCCTCAGTCCATTTTTTGTTTCTAAGCATACAATATTGCACACTGGGTAAGTTACAAAGGAGAGAGATGTATTTGGGTTCATGTTTGAAAGGTGGCGGCTGGTGATGGCTTTCTTGCTGACAAGCTTTCCAAGCTGACATAGGGCGTAACATGGCAAGAAGCAGGGAGTAGACGCACATTTCTGCTTTTTCCATTCATGGAAGCTATCAGTATGCACTCACAGGAACTCCAGCTTAACGAAATAGTGTAATCATAGTCACCCCTCAAAGTTCCATAGTTGTATTAAGTTTTCATCCTCTTATTACCTTACCTTAGGAGACATACAATAGTCAAACCATAGTGCCTTTTTTCCCTCTGTTTGTGCTATTCCCTTTTTAAGGCTCCTTTGTGAGCTTGCCTTCCTCAGATACCTACACAAGTAGAGCACCCTAGCTCCTGGCTGGCTCTTCTCTGATTTGAAACATTCTCCTATATGCCATTTTCTCCATTCCCATAATTTTAATGATCATCATAAACAGAATAAATAGCTTGTGTTTGACCTCTACATTTGCACTAATCAAATTATATTGCCATTGATTGGTAGGACATTGTTTTGAAATATCAACTCAGATTTTCTTCTAGCATCCCCCTTCCATGTATTTCCCCATACCCTTTGCATTCTTTCTATTTAGCTAGCAAAACTGCTGTAAGAGAGAAGTAATAGGACTGGAGAGGTGGCTCTGCAGTTACAGCACTCAACCCGCATGCGTAAGTGCACGAGTTCAAACCCCAGCACCACATACACAACGAAGTGTTGGAGCAATGAAGGCCATGTGAAAAACTAAATAAGCATTATTTCTTTTTCCTTCTCTCTTCTCTCTCTCTCTCTCTCTCTCACTGTCCCTCTCTCTAAAAAGAGAAAAAAGTAATACATCAAAATAGAGAATATGATTTTTAGTTGAAGTTGCTTGCAACTTAGAATAATAAACAAGAAACTCCCACCTAAAGGTGGGGAGAAGTTAGAAGAGAATCAAGAGGTAGAATGTCCTTGAGAAGTGTGTAAAGACCAGAGCAAAACAGCAGTAGGACCCTAAGGAATTTCAAAACTACTGGTGGGTCTGTTTGATGTGACTGGATTGGTAGCTGCCCTGAGGTCCAGATCTGGGAGAGTGCATCCTGATCATCACTGCATCAAGCATGTATCACTTGTCTATCCATCCACGTGTTGCCCCTGGTGACTGCTCCTCTGCTAGATTGCTCCAATAGGTTGTGAAGTTATCACCAGGCCTTAAAGGAACATGGAGTCTTCAGGTAGCAGAGATGACTTTTTTTTTTTTTAACCAGGGATTGAATTGAGGGACTGAACCACTGAGCTACATCTCCAGACTATTTTTTGTTTGTTTGTTTTGTTTTGTTTTTGAGATAGGGTCTTGCTAAATTGCTAAGGCTGGCTTTGAACTTGCAACCCTCCTGCCTCCATCTACTGAGCTGCTGAAATTACAGGTATGCACTACCACACCCAGCCCAGAGATGACTTCTTAATACTCTCAGAAGCTCTTCTGGGTCCTATAACCAAGACCTTTGTAATTCTAAAACACAGTCAGGTCCCATAAAAAGTTACCTACTTTACAAGATTGCAAATGTTGGATATTCCTCCTACACTTAAGTCCAGATTCATGTGCTGGATACTCAGAGTCCTAAATAACAGCTTAAGCTTAACATTGTGCCTAAGTTTGCTGGTGAATAAGTGAAAATAGGCACCCTAAGACCAAAAATAATATGCATTAAAGGAGGTAAAAAAATTCATCCAACTGAAGCTGAGAAGTGGAGGAATATAGTCTCTTAGATATTTATTGTAGTCTTCAAAAAATAAAACAAGATAAACTCAAAGAACAAAAGCCACTTTCCATACAGAATTCACATACAAACTGAATACCTAATAAAGCACATACCATTTTTACACAATTAATTTCAATAAAGAGACTTAAAACTTCACAATGTGAATACAGTTTACAGCTTTAAACCCAGACAAGCGCTCCTGTGGACACGTGAAGTCACGATATTTGCTATGCAGCAGTAGTTTTCAACTAAACATCACGATCACTATACGAAAGCGTTAAGCAGTTGTCAGAGTTTTCTCAAAAAGAGTCCCACAGTGCAGTCATTGAGAAGGAGCCAAAAGTGCCCGCTTACCAAGGAGGGTCATTACCTGTGCATTTATCAGTTCCTTTTAGAGGAAACATGGAGCTGCAGAAAAATCTCTGGGTACACATCTGCCTGGGTGACATTAGATCAGACAATGTCTCATGGTTTTGTGCATTGGCAAGTGTCTAAATTAATGGTTCTAATGTGGTTTTAAAGCAACTTGGGTTTGGTGGCTGAGCATGAGGCTGCTCAGTACAGAGAAAGATAAGGAAAGGGCATTTTGTCTTCCTCTTGGAGACAGGGAGCTCACTTGGAGTAATCTGAGGGTTTGCAGAGGGCCACTTTGACTGTTTTGAGGAAAACAACTATCTACAGCTGCCAGCTAATGAGCCTGGCACAATCGCCTCACTAAATATTTTCTGGGATCATATCTGACCTCTCTGTGGAGCCACGTTGACTCTTGCAGTTCTTACAGGTCCCCATTCTCTGCGTTCCCATACCCTGACATAACCTAGCACTTAGACCTCGTCTTGCATTTCCCCCCTCATTCTCATTAGACAGGAGTCGTACTTATTTCCACAGTCCTGAGTATGTGGCATTCAGTAAGGATGTGACAATAAATGAAACCACACCCTTCAATTATCATTCTATTGTTGTTTGCCTTCTTGCGGTTTTTCTTTTTTCTTTTTAAATTTGGCACAAAGACAATACTAATCTCCCTATTTTGTGTACTTTCACCCGATCTCTTCAGTGGGTTTTAGGAGCTGAGAGCTACCCCAAGCACAGTTAAATTCAGGCCACATATTGCCCATATCCTTCAAAGCCATTAATGTGACGGGCACATCCTCATATGCAGTTCCTGGTCAAATGCTATAGAAAGGACTGAAGGTTTTTTAACATGTATGATAGTCCTGACCATCCAAAACCAACTGTACTCCATTACTTTCAGTGAGTAAGTTGTAACTTGGTTTTCTTCCTAAGGATATCATGGTTTACCCAGCTAACTAAATGAAAAACAGAACAAAACAAAATAGTAAAATATTAAAATGAGGCTTTACCTTAAACATTGAAGTGGCAAATACGAGTTTAAAATTGTGGACCTAATTTAACCTTCATGCCATAAATATTTATAGATTTTGGTAATCCAGCTTCATTTCTTGGTTTTGTCTCTCTGTGAAGTTCCAAGCCACCAAGTGTGGGATTAACCAAGGGGGTATGAGAATGACTGTGTGAGTTTACAAAGACATCCCACAGTGATTTAAGGAGAGTGGTGTTTCTCCTATGTCATCACCAATGTGGACAACTGAGAATTGAAAGCAAATACAACATCAGCTACAATCTAAGAAGACAGTGGTCTGTTAAGGTTCCCAGGGTTGACAGTGTCCAAGTTGTAAACAAAGTAAAATGTTGAGTAACAATAATGCATACATACAAATTCAAGAGAGAAAATTCTTAGTAGATATGACATGTGATCAACTTTTCTGAGAAAAACAGTAACTTAGTTATGCACATATTTTCCCATATTATCTAAATTAGTTGCTTAATACACTCTTATAAGAGGCTTAAGAATTCTGAGTTATTGAAGAAATGCTTTTATAAAGTAAACTCACAGTTATTCTGTCTTGAAAATAAAATCCACAATTCCAAAAGGTAAAGTTGACACATATTTGCAGATATTAGACATTTGGTCTTATAGGGAAAAAAGTACTTTAAAGTAGGCACAGAGGAGTTTCACATGACACCAATAAGATAATTACTGTATAAATTGCACCACTAGACGAACACTGCTACAAGAAATCATTTGAATAAGCACACAGCCATCAAAGCATCTCACGCATTCATTATAATTCACTTTTGCACACTAGTTTATATACACTGAGTAAGTCATTAAATATTGCACTTATTGGCCCATGAACCCTCAATTCTGAGGTGTTGAAAAATAGAAAACAAATCTATTTTTAGAACATATTTCATGCAACATTTAAGACATTTCAGTTCTACAAACACCATTAAATAGTTGCACATTTGAACAGTCCAACTGTATCACATCACATCTGACATTAACAATATATTAACAGGAATTACAGGACAGTTTTCATTCAGCACACTGCCTAGGGATGAGATAATGCGTGGAAAATTATCATATTAACACAGCAAGCATCCCAGACTTCACTTTGACAAGAAGGAGTATGGAACCACTAGTCAGATGTAGGTCATGCTCACATCCCTGAAAGGCAAGGTGTCTATGTGGCTCATGTACCATCTGTGTCTATAAGAACAGCACTCACGAATTTATGTGATCCTTGGCCCCATGTAACAGGAATATAAAAATATATCCATTAAGCCATAAAGTCACAGCCAACTCTCAGTTGTCCACAACTAAGAAAATATGAACACAGGTGAATGAAATGCACAGGAAATTGACCCCCCTCACCCTCAATTCAACAGCAAGTAATGACTGATTGAAACTCCACCACTACTAGTTGTGGATATAAGGTAAATGATGAAACTTGAATCTCACTTCCTGATCTTAGTCTTGTCATTTTCTGAGGATAGTGATTAAAAAAAAAAATCAGGAAGCAAAAAAGAAAAACACAAAGAAAAAGTTCAGTTTGTCCACTATTTAGATGATCTGATCGTAATACTTATGCTGTCTGTGAGATTTTGAAATAATTCATTTCTATTATCTAGAATGTGTGCAAAATGTGTTTTCTCTACCCTCTGTTTAATGGGAATTCTTTATACATACAGAGGCTAATCAAATCACCATGAAGAATCGGTTTCATGGGCCTTTTAAAACAAGATGTGAGCTACAGTTGGCACTTAGCAAACACCCCCTTTTCCCTAGCACTGAGAAAGCACCGTAGATGGAATATTCCCTTCACTAAAAAGGTTATCAGTGGCTGTGTTGGGTGGGGCATCACTCTGTATGTGGCCCAAGGGCAACTATTTCAGTCTACCAAAGGGAAATATCATTTGACTAGAGTGTTAAGGGTTTGTAGAAATGTTTAAAAATATATTTACATATGAAATACCAATAATGATAGGTAGATACATTTTAGATAAATTCCCCAACTTGGTTTTGCCCCCTTAAAGAATACTTTATTTCTAGTACCTAGAGCCCTTTAGGAGTAGTGTAGGGGTGAAGACAAGGTCATAAACATTATCTTTTACCCATTGTCCTAATGAATTTCAGGGTATAAAACAGGTTTATTTATATTTGTATCTGATTTTGGTCAAAATTCATCTAAAATATAAAGTATTTGAAAAAGTTGACCTTAATGCTAAAAGGCGTAATAGATCAGCAAAATTTCACCATTCACTACCAAACTACTCAAGCGCAGGGAGGACTCACAAATAGGCAAAGCTCAGCAGAGCTGCAGAGACAGTTTTCCAGGGAATTATTAGCAAGGCCAGATGGGTCTAGCTGCACCTGTGGCACCCCAACATAACACACTGAGTGAGTGTATACACAAAGGAACAGAGTTCCAGGGACCTGTCATGCTATCTGTAACCCAGAGATAAAGGGTTCCTTAGGCAAGCCAGTTCCCAAGTACATCTCTCCAAAAATACCTGATCGAGCCTTCCGACTGTACAATGAAGATTATTAATGAACAGACTGATTTTTTGGTCTAGAAAGATTTTTAGTCATGACTTAAAATGAGATGTATATCACAGTTTTTCACCTGCATCTGCTACCTCAGCTCGGTATTGCTGGGTAGAGTGGATACATTTTTATTACAGTTCCACGAATGCCACACAGTGAATTAAAACTGTAGGACGACCTTAACCATGCACTATGATACATGTTGGATAAAGCACATCACAATGAACTGCTCATTATGAACTATGACACTCCATAAAAACTTTGTTTTATGGAAGTTCAGTTAATGGAATGCATTACTTTTAAAAAAGAATATTGTATACCTGAAAATCTACAGTCAGCAGGGGTGTTAAAACTGCAAGTTTAAATTGGCTCATAAAAGATGCCTAATAGGAGAAATCAACAAAAGGTCTATAATTAATCTCAGTAGGCATTAAGTAGATGAAATATATATTTGTCTTAAACAGTTTGTTATAATTTTGTAGAGTTTATATTTCACATATATTGCCACAGCACTGCACCAAAAGCATCATCAAAGCTCTTTTTCCAAACAAAAAATATCTTAACAATTACATACTAGACACCATTGAACATCAACTGACCCTAAGGAGGAGCTATGTGAACCTCTTGTTTTGTATAGTCATTAGAAGTCCCTCAGGCAGGAGAGCTGCTCATTCAGGGTAACCACAAGAACTGGCTCATCACCCTGAAGCAGTTCTTAGGAATCCACAGATGTAGTGCTAATTGTTAAAGTGTGGCACAGGACTTAGGACACCTTACGCATCTTCCTATCCATTCACACTCCAAGAGGCTGAAATGCAGATTCACTCCAAAGATGGTTGATTTTAGTTGAAAGAATTTCCAGTCCAATTTCTTAATTGCATTAGGAAAATAAAGAGGTGTTCCAACACCAAAGTTCTTAGAAGCATGTCCGTGAAGCAGTTACGGTTAACTCGTATTTTGAGGAATGGGAGTGGCCATGTGATGATCAAAGCAAGAGAAATTCAGACTTGAAATACTAAATTAATTGTCTCAAAGACAACAAGAGGGGATGTCTAAGATTTACAAATGAATGCATGTACATACTTTTGAATGTGTCTTGTTCTTTTAAATACAAAGTTAGGCCTGTAAAAATTTAGTTAGGCACGGGTAAAAATGATGTGTAGATACTTGGGCTGTTAGCAGTGGAGGTATAGTGTGTGAGTGTGTGCACACGTGTGTACATGTGGGTACTGGTCAAAAGTTTGAAAACCTTGGCACTATAGTGCTATAATTTATAAATGGGATAGCCTGATGCCAACAGAAGCTCACCGAGTCAAATCTGAGCTGGTTGCTCTATTTGCCAAATTCGATTTTAAAAATGGGACGTTTTGGTGAGAATAGGAATAGAGAATATTCTGTCTTCTCTGCGTGTGTTATAGCAGAAACATGGGTCTTATTTCTTTTGAGCTCTGTGACATTCCTTTCTGGAAACTTTTCATTGAATTATTTGCAATGAAATTCACAACTGGGTAGGAATTCCAGAACAGAGAACAAATTAGGTAGGCTCCACTTCTATCGGAGGTTGGAAGATAGAAATTATGGAATGTTCCTTGACAAGGACACTAGGGGCTACTGTTGCATTGTTCTCCCCTGACTGGGATAGTGGCCCAACCTTGGGATGTTTGACACTGTTAGGCTTCCCTATTAAAATCTAATAAAACATGAATGTTTTCTTGTCTTCACTCTTACAGGATGAGAAAGTGGAAATTTACTACCAACTAGTGGAACTGAAACAAAGAAAGAGAAAAAAATGGATATTCTCAAGCACCCCAAGTGTTCTTTTCCGTTCTTTTCATCTTCTAAGTTGACTAAAATTGTGGGTGACCTAGTTGCCTGACTTGTAGGCATTTATTCTCCAAAGACATCTTTCAACACATGCACATTTTCCAATCAGTACCCTTGACTAATAAACGGCGCCCGAGACTTTCATGAGAAGTTTCTCTGCTTTTGAAAAGAGATTTTAAAAAAATCTTTAACACAGCTACCAAAAGAAAAAAAGAGAGAGGGAGAGAGTGAGAGAGAGAGAGAAAGGGAGGGAGGGAGAGAGAATCCGCCTAATGCAAGTATCCTTCTGAATCTGTCACTCATTGCCTACTGGCCTCCCCAAATCCTAGCTGTAGATGGTGCTATATGTTCATATGGATACCAAGGTCCTCACTAGGGTTCCACGCAGCAGTGGGATCTGTTGTTTGTCTTATTATGTATATTGTTTTCAAAAAATGTGGGCTAAAAGCCTGGATGTTCTGATGATTCCCTCTCTTTTTCAAATTGCTGTAGATCCTAAGTGTTTCTGGAACTTTCTGGTACACAGTGTACTCTGTGTAATGTAAACATGTTTAAAAGACTTCCATCATGGGGATATGCTTTAGAATTACAAGCATCCAGACTGAAAAACAGTAAAGACGAAAATGGTCCTTCCTCAACTTGGGACCCATTGAACTACTGAACTACTAGTCAAACAGCTTCTAAGTAGGTGGAAGAACATAGCAGAGGTTTGAGCAGAAGGCAAAGGCTGGGGAAGCAAGCCTATATCCTATCGGCAAGGAGCACTAACAAGCTTCAACCTAACCTCTAGTCCAAGAGTTGATGGTTACAGAAAGTTGTGGTGGTGGTGGTGGTGGTGGTGGTGATGCTTGAGTGTGTCGTGGGGAGCAAGCCCCTAGGGAAGTGGGAAAGCTCAGGCCTCGAAATTCTACAGCTACTCACACCCTTCCTGCATAACTGGCCTCCAGTAGATACCTCACCATCTGTTCAATGCCTATCAAATACTCAGAAAGTTTAGTAGAATCAGTGAAAAGAGCAGTCCCAGACAAGAGTATTTGCTTATTTAAATATGTAAATTAAGATAACTGTTTAAATCCAAGTCCTGGCAAGTCAATACTACTGACTTAGAAAACTTGCAAGGACCTTAAAAACAGTATTTCAGTTTATTTATAGTCAATGACCTCATCAATTATAATTGAAAAATAAATACATTTTCTAATAGTAAACTGCCCAGACCTGTGACATTGTCCCTAATCAAGAACAAAATTTCCCCTTGATTTTCAGTTAAGAGTAAAGTAAATTAAGTCTCCTGAAATCTCCCCCTACTCACACATACACATTCAAGCAACTCCTTGTTTATCATCCCTACAAGTGAGTAGCATAATTTGAATCCATGGCACACAAGTCAATAGTAGTGAAATTGTAGTCTGAGGTCCCAGTAGTAGCTTAACTGAGAAGAAATTTAAGGCAAAAACCAAAACAAAACAAAAAGAAACTTGACAGATAAGAAATCACATGCAAGTGCCAGATGCGTATAGATGAACAGTCCTTACAAACCTAAGATCACATATTTGCCACGAAGTAACACAGTAAATCTCCTACGATTTGAATGCATGTGCGGGCCACAGACATCAGACTTCCTTCAAATAATTATTAGGCAGTATAAGTGAAGGCTAATAGACCATTTATAAATGCTGCTTCTTGGCAACTGGAGCCCCCTGGAGCTGCCTGGGAGCATGGGGACACTAGCAGCCACAGTTGGGCTGAGGTGGAGGAGGGGTTTCCTTGAGTCTCGTGCTCTGCTTTGCGGCAGTGATGGCCGGATCGGTCTCCAAACTCTCTGACATTTTGTCACAGATGATATCCACGAGGCGTTCAAACGTTTGCTTGACATTAATGTTATCCTTGGCACTTGTTTCAAAAAACTCAAAGCCTGGAGGAAACACACAGAAACACAGCTTGGTCAATTCACATTTCTGAAATTGAATGGGACTTGATTATGGTTTTGAATTGTGATAGCGTGAGGGTGGGGCAGTAGTCTGGGGTGGGTTTGATTTGGGTAAGAGATGACAAGTAGGCATGAGTGCCATTTGAGTCAAACTGCCATCCTACCCACTAAAAGTTATAAAGTACAATTGGAGTTATTTTTTTCTCTATTGATACATTTATGCTACCGGAAGAGCTGAACAGAATTTAAAAATTATTCCTTTGAAAGCGTTAGCAATGACAACATTAAGAATCCTGAACACTGAGTCTACCTTTCTTATCTCTTTCTCCCAACCCTGGCCCATCATGTAGCTGTTTGCAACCTTTTCTAAAATAGGCATTAACTGGCATTTTATTCTTTTACCATTTGCATATTCTACCAAAGTTATTTGTTTCATTTTTAGTCAACCTGAGGTTTATAAGACATCATGTGCACATTCTCTTGGAAAAGGGACCCCAAGTTCCAATATAACCCAGCTTTAACTTATTCCTGTCTGGGGCGCTGCTCTCCATTGATGGGGCGGAGGGTGGCTGCCAGTAAAAGTTCAGTACCTAAATGGAACACAAGGTGGCACTAAACAGTCATAGGATTTACCTTATGCTTGCTTCAACCTCCTTTAGGAAATTTTGAAGTTAGTCTAACAGCGCTCCAGGGCTTTGTATAAGGCATCGCATCTATCTGGTACTGATTTTTCCATAGCTTTTGTTATCTATTGGCGGCAATGTTTTTAAACCAACAGCTTGGAAAGGACACTTGATAAATTGCAAATTAGTAACCAAAATTGCAGGAAGGTACAAAAATGCAGCGGCAGTTTCTGTCTTCCCTGTGTTACTGTACCTGGGTAGAAGCAGCCTTATTGCTGCCCCAAACAGTCTTATCGCTCCATTGTTTGCATTCACATTCCACTGGCGGAGCTTGCCAGTCAGTTGCCATGACAACTTTCCCACTAGGCCAGCCAGAGATTGCTCTGGTCCGTTCAGGGGATGTTGATTTAGGATGAGTTGGGCTGAACACAGAAAAGCTTTCTAATCCATTCTGAATTTTACACCCTATAAATCCTCTGGTTACATCTGGCCCTATCTCAGAGGAGCCACATGGACTCCAAATGATTAAATCAAGTAATTTCATCCTAGCTAATACTTTGCATCCATGTCAAAATGTCCCAGATAACCTAGAAATAGTTTTCTTAACTAGTATTGAGGGGCAGATAACATAAACAACACTCATGAGTTGAAATTCCTAGTTTAATTACATTATTTGATTAGATGACTAAATCCGAGCTTGAATTTTACTAGCTACTCTACACAAGTAAGTGTTGGAGCAATGAAAACCAGATGAAAAACTAAATAAAGTTGATTGTCTCTCCCTCTCTCTCTTAAAAAAAATCCAACAGAATAATTGACAGAACTTGGGCTACAAAAACAAGAGCAGACTCAGGTTGTATAAAATAGAGGTGGATATTTTAAATTGTCTTTGGTTTGTATTTCTCTTTCATTTTCTCTCTGGGCAATGGTTATGCAGTTTTGTTACAGTATGTACTTCTTTATCTATGGATATGGCCATCTGTTGTCAATAAAGTTCTGTTTGCTAATGTTTGTATAAGGCTGGATCATTCACCTTTCGACAATTAGATCTAGATTTGGGGGAGGGCAGGCATGGAGCTAAGCAATATCCCTGTTGCTTAGATATCAGAACTATTTGCATCCATCTTGAGATTTTCCCAGTATAAACAGGTGTGTGCTTTATGTTACAAGATACCAAGAACTCACTGAAGTAGTCTAGATTCCTGGATGACACTTTGGAGAAAATAATTGCAGTATTAGGTACAAAGTTCTCATTTACAGGTTCAATTCTCTCCTCATTTCTGCCACGACTTCTTTTAAGTATTAGCTTGTCTGGAAAGTTCCTAATTGTGAAGGGTAACATAAAAGAATTATTATCGAAAGTTGTTCACACAGCCTTTACAAAACGCAACTTCTTTAATGTAGGCACTGAGGCCCTTATGATACAATTGAGGTCATTAAAATGATCCTTAACCACAAAATCTAGAATGTCCTCAACTTTTGCACCTTAACCCAGGACCCTAAGAATGTGTGGCTTCTCAAGCACCATTTCCCCAGCATGGTTGAGCAGGAGACTGTAACATGTCTTGATGATCAGTCAACACATTTTGACAGCCCCACTACCAACACTTACTATGAGACTATGAGCAAGTCACATTTTTGATTTCCACTTGTGTTATTCACAACATTTGCCTTACCTACAGGGTTATCATGAAGCTTAAGTAAGAAAATGTGAGCACCAGTTCCAAATAAACTGGAAAGTGTTAGGATACCAATGAGAGTAATAATAAACTAACATTGATTGAGTGACTACTGTATTATAGATGCTATTCGAAGCACTTATGTTCTCCAATTTACTGATAAAGAAATGGAGACCAAAAAAAAAAAAAAAATGGCTGAGCAATTTGTTAAAACATTTCCTAGCTAGAAAATGGCAGAGCTGGATTGTGAAGGATTAACTCCTGCTTCTCTAGATGCCCTACAGGAGTGAGCTACCATTTTGTTCCAATTAAATTTTAAGTTCTATGTTAATTAATAATCACAGCATACATCACAAATTTCATCAATTTAAATAATTGGAACATAACTTGATTTACAACTGTCAGTGAACCAAATGAAACAATCTTTCTTAATCATTTTAAAAGGTTCTCTGTATCTTGTACTGCTTAAGAGGCTCCATTGAGCTGGTCATTATTACAGCTGATTCTCTCCAGAAATACAGAATTATAGATGTAAAGGTTTCTGGAAATCAGTTTGCTTCTCATTGACCAACAGCATAAGTTTTTCATAAAATGCAGTATTAAAAATAAATCTCAAGATTAAAATCACAATCGGTATTTTATCATTTAGTTGTTTAGATTCAGGGCAACCAGGAGTTTAGCATGCAATGCACAATTCCCTACCTATCAGGGTCTTCTTTCAGTTACGTGTGTGGGAGACCACTCACGTTCCACACGTAAGGGTTTATGTGAGTGTTTGAAGTGCACTGCCTAAATCATCACATATGCAAACACTCCAGCCTTTCTTCTTCTAAGAACTTGTTGGATTTTATGGCTATCTTCTCCTCCAATATCTCAGCCTTTTAACTTCAGCAACATAAAGATTCCAGAAGCTTCTCAGAAATCTTTACCCTTCCATCCATAAACACCAACATTAGTGTCAAGCTGGAACATCAATAAATGATTCTTCAGAAACAGAGGCTTATAAAACTTTGAAGATTGCTTCCAATTTACTGGGCAGGGAAGCATGGTTCAGCAAGATCAAATAAGTAGCCCAAGGTCACACAGCCAGCTGGCTGTCAAGTCCGACAAAGATCTCCTGATAAATAGGTTACCTATTTAGCTTCCAGCCTTGGACACCTGTCCCTGACTACATCATCTGCTAGTAATAATTTCAGCACACATATGTCTTCATCAACTAATCGGTGAACACTTTCAGCTTAACCATGGAAACTCTGATCATCCTTTCTCATTCTTTGCTTATCATAACCTTCCTAACTTCTCTCTGGCAAAGGCAACATTGATTCTGAATTGGATGAGCATTGCCCTCTGATCTGGCACATCTCCATTTTAGGCTCCTTATGCCTGTTCCTGAAAAGATCCACTCCTGCACTTTCCAAAAGTCATTACAGGCACAGTGGGATACTACCTATGACTTCTTGCTTCAGGTTTTCTTGGCGTTAGGAGGTAGACCGAAGCTTGCAAAGATTTTGTTTAGAAAAATATGTGAGCTGTGCTAAGCAAAGCAGGGAAGAAGCATACAACCAACTTGTGCATCCCCTTTTTGGGTATGTGTGGTGCTGGAGATTGAACCCAGGGCCTCAGGCATGCACAGCAAGTGCAACCACTGAGCCACAGCTCCAGCCCAGTGCCCCATCTGATGTGCATGTCACTGGAGAAAGCAGCAGAGAGAAAGTGTGAACCAGATTTCACTCAAAGGCCCAAGTGGTATAATTCCTAGGGTTGGAGGGTTGCATTAGAATCACCTGAAATGCCTAAGGGCTTCTAAACTCCATCCCAGATGTCCTAAAGTGGAATCAAGGTTATGGGAATGGGGCCTCAGAAGATACATAAAAGGCTGCTCAGAATTCTCATTTACACTAAAGATTCACTCTCCTCTGCACACTCGCATTCACAGAAGCACTATTGGTAATGGCCAAAAGCTAGAGCCAAGCCAAGTGCCCATCCTGTGATTGGATAAACAGAATGTGTTATACTGATGCAATATAATATTATTTAACCTTCAAAGGAAGGACATTTTGACACGTGTGACATTATGAATGAAGCCTGAGGACATTATATTAAATGAAGTAAGATAGTTACAGAAAGAAAAATACTATAGTGTTCCTCTTATTAGAGGTACTTAGGGTAGTTTAACTCACAGAGACAGAAAGTAGAAAGGTAGTTGCCAGAGGCTGGAGGAAGGGTAACTGGGGAGCTGTTTAACAGATCCAGAGTCTCAGTTTTACAAGATGAAGAGTTCTGGATTTTGGCTGCCCAACGTCGTAAATGTACTCAACACTACTGAACTGTACACTTACAATGATTAAGAAGATAAATTTTCTGTTGTATGTATTCTACCACAATTAAAAAGGTTCACTACGTACAAACACTGCTGGAGCAAACTTTAAAATGATGAAGCCTCTTTTGGAAGACAGTATGGCTGTTCCTCATACAGTTAAACAAGTAATTGACCCAGCAATTCCACAGCTACACACCCAAGACAAATGAACACACGTGTCCACATAAAATCCTGTACACAAATGTTTACAGTGGCATTAGTCATAAGAGCAAAAAGGTAGACGCAGTCCAAATGGATAAATGAAATGTGGCGTATCCGAATAATGGAAAATTCTTCCACCATAACAAGTATGTAATACTGCTATATTCCACAGGGTGGACGAGCCTCAGAGAGGGCACACCAAGTGGAAGAAGCCAGGCATAAAGGCCCACGTGTTATATAATTCCTTTGACATGCAATGCGCACAATAAGTAAATCTGTAGAGATGGGAACTAGATTAGTGGTTCCTATCCAGTGAAGTATGGAGTGAATACAAATGAGCATGAGGTTCCTTTCTGGGGTGATGAAAATATTCCAAAATTGATTACGATGAAGGTTTCAAGGCACTGCGACCCACATTAAAAGCCATGGAATTGTAGACTTTAAATGGGTGAATTGTATGGTATACGAATTATATTTTAACAAAACTTTACATATTTTTAAAGAAAGAATCATTGTCCTAAATGAATGAGAATATATATGGTCCTTACAGATTTCTCAGAAGGAAACCCCATACCATTGGACAAACCATTCCAGTGACAGAATCTTCCATTAGAAAACATCTTCCTGCCCTAACACCAACCATCCTTTGCGGTGTTTAAGTCCAACACTTCTGCTCTGTCCTCAGTGGAGACTGAAGAGCAGTTGCATCCCTGGGAGGGAATTCTAGTACATGCTAGTGAACATGAAAGGCACAAACCCCACACTGTGTGGTTGGTGGCCGGACCACCAACACCAACAGTGGCTTGCTGGCACTGTTTTCTATGCTTTGCTCCTTGAAGGTTCTTTGAGCAGTAGAAGCTTTGGTGAAGTCTGGCATCTTTTCAGACTGATACCCACAGGGGCTTAAGACCAAAAGCATGCTGCTCACTGAGATGGCAGGCTCCAGGCTGTCACTCAGGCACTTGAAGAGTACTGAAATATCACAGCATTCCACAGAGACTCCTTTTTGCTTGTGCTTGCATTGAATTAATGATAATAACTACAATTCCAACATGGAGCATTTAACCAGCCCCTACTTGGACTCTTTATCCAGTGCATTCATTTAAACAATCTCGTAGGTGACACATAATTCATTCCCATACATCAAGAGCTGCCCCATGTTGAGAAGTGCCATTTGTTTTCAAAGTTATTCTGCAGGATTGTTGTTCTTATTTTTGCTTCAGGAAATGCCTGAACACCAGTTAGCGTTTTAAGCTTCATTTTGAAAGAAAAGTCACAATGGCTGATTTTATTTTCTGGAAAATCGCTACTACTAAAATCACAGTGCAGTAAATCATTTTAATTTATAATTAAAAACCTATGAACTGTTCTTAAGTTTCTTTTCTCTAACTCCCAAATAAGATCTTTTATTTCCAGACTCCAGTTGCAGTCCCAAAGTCTTATCTTCCTACAAAATCGGATGAACTAGAGCTGCAAAGGAAAGGTCATCCAGCTGCCTGGTGAGAGACAGGTGGTCCAGAATTAAGGATTGCTGAGCAGCAGGACACACTGTCGTATTAAGCTTGTCTTGGGCTGGGCCCCAGCCTGGAGCAGACTTTGGGAGGAGTGGGTAAGGCTTTTGACCCAATTGCCTGCAGAAGGGCCAAAGAAAGCTGCCTGAAGCTGGACAGAAGCAAGAATAGGTGCGCAGCCAAAGGCTAGTGCTGCTACAAAACAAAACAAAACAAAACAAAAACTAAAACTAAAACAAACAAACAAAACAAAGTAAAAACAAAAACAAATAAAACAAAACAAAAACAAACAAAAAATAACCCAAAATGTCAAGGATTTCAGTCTCTCATTTCTTGCCATTAGCTAGGCAGGACCAAATGGTTGAATTCTGAAACCACGCAATGGCTAATCCCGGCCAATGCAGAGAAGACTTCTTCCCTGTCCTACCCTTGGCAGACTTGAGTTTCACCTACTGCACTTCTGGCTGAGGATAAGGCTCAGATTGAGCACTCAGAGAAGAAGCTATTTGAGCTTGTTGGGGTCAGGGCTGCACATGCTAAAATTCATCATTCTCAGCTGAATAAAACCCATGCTCCACAGCCTGACATTCACTTCCTGCTTCATTAACCTCCCCAGCCCAATCTGCTCCCAGACTGCACCCACACCTCCATGCCCCCTTTCAGCCCAGCTGATCCCTTCCTCCTCTGGCAGATGGACTCAACACAGGTCCTACTGCAGCTCCGCCCATGGGAGTCTCCCCGTGAGGCACAGCCTGCATCCTCTCCTCCTTCCCAGTCCAACTCAGTTCCTAAGAGGGAGTCTGCTGTGTATTACATCTGGCTGCAGATTGTTGAAAAATTAATCGTGGGTCAACATTAAAAATACAAAACAAAACAGGATTTCTCCCCATAAACATATTCAGATTTCTGGAATATTCAATCCTATGAGCCTGTGAGGGCATGCCTGCCATCTGCAGCACATCTCACATGACATTTTCTCTCCAGCTGACCACAGTCCTTGTCACTCATGTCTCTTTGAATGAAATCCATACATCAAGTGTCTGTACTCTTTCCCCTTGCACTTGGGTGTCTTGGTGCCCACATCTCTGTTAAAGGTGGGAAAATGGAAGCTTCACAGGAAAAGGCATCTTGTTTCAAGGGAAAGGTGAAAGCATTCCACTTCTTTTGTGAAAATGTTCTTCTATGTATTTAATCTGCAGACAAATTGTGTTTGAACCTTATCCTGGCTACTTTCCTCATTTAATTATTTGCATTACCTGCCTGTCCCCTGTAGATATTTGAGATTGAAACTTTCCAGATCTGAGTCCCCTTTCTGCTAGAAGCTCTCGCCTTGTGACTGTAGCCCATGTGGGCTGGGCTACAAACTGATGAGGGGGTCCAGTCATTGTGACAGCCAAGGCATCATGATATCCAGGGCATTATTCCCTTCAGATCTTTTCTACCACATACTTGGAGCAAAGTCACTGTTCTGTATTAGGTATAAAACAGAGCATAAAAATGAAAAATTTTAGCCACTTTAAAGTGCACAGTTCTGTGTCTTTTAGTAGGATCACAATGTGGCACAGCCACTACCACTAAGAAAGTCCTCATCAGGCCAGAAAGAAACTCTTGTCCATTAAGCAAATGCCTCTGTCCATTCCCATCCCCTATACTACAAGTATTTTGTTCTCCAACTACACAGGTGGGGTTCTTCATATCCCTCAAAATATTTAACACAGAGGGCTGGAACAGTGGCTCAGCATTTATGGTGCTTGCCTCACATGCTCAAGGACGTGGGTTTGAATCCCAGCACCATGTACACAGCGAAGTGTTGGAGCAATGAAAACCACGTGAAAAACTAAATAAAATTGATTCTCTCTTTCTCTCTCCTTAAAAAAAAATTAGCACAGGGCTATGAGCAGGTATCCAGCAGATGATGGCTAATTAAAGGATTGGGGGCTATTAATTGGGTGGGAGATGCTGATGGGGCAGGAACAGAGAACTGGAAGGATAGGGAACGCTTTTTCCTTTGTTCATGGTTATGAAGTGACTAAACCTGTGAGCAATTTCGTCGGCCACATTATTTCTAGATGGAGTTTACCAAGCATGGAATTCCACATAATATCATTTTGGTTTTGCCCTGTGGGAAATTTATGATATAAAACAAATTAAACCAGCTCTATTCACCCATGAGGAAAGACACGTTTCTGAAAAATCGGAAGAATTGCAGGGATGTTACACTTGAACACCCGAACTAACAACTCTTAAAGTGTTGAGAAGTCAAGTCTGTCAGATTGGTTTTAATAAAGAGAGAGGGATCATTTATAATTGGTAGAGTGACTATTTAAATGCAAATGATGCTAAGTGTGTTTTAAAGAGTTAGTTCTCTTAAATTAGATAAATTGTCCTTTTGTAACTTCTTAACATTTTAGCAGGGTTTCAGTGAGACAAGGAGACCATTTCCAGCCAAGCCAATTTATGAATTGCCAACAAAAACATAAAAATTTTACTTGTGAGCCTGGCACGGTGGTGCATGCCTATAATTCCAGTGTCTCTGGAGACTGAGGCATGAAGATTGAAGTTCAAGGCCAGCCTCAGCAATTTAGTGAGGCCTTAAGCAACTGAGTGAGACTGTCTCAAAATTAAAAATAAAAAAAAGGCTGGGTATGTGACTCAGTGATAAAGTACCTCTGGGTTAAATTTCCAGTACCAAAAAATCAGTTGTATGGGATTTGCAGTTCACAATAACATTTATATGCATTATTCATTAGCAGATTATCTTTTCTGTGAAGGATACATATGAGGTAGATAAATAGTGTAATGCATTTTCAAGTAGAAGGGCCCAAACTAACAAGATTTCATAGAGATATTCAAAGATGTGGAATCTGAGATATAACTGACATTTATTGACTACATAGCACATTCAGGGCTACACGAGGTCTTTTACATTTATTTCCTAGTTCTGGGACCAGCTCCATGAAATAATTATCTTTTTCATATTCTTTTTAACAGTTGTGAAAAGTGGATGAGTCACATGTGACAATAAGGACAAGAACTCAGCTCTGACTCTACAGCCCATACTTATAACCTGCACACACTCCTATTGTCTGCTTTTAAAATGTGGAATAATAACTGATGGCTTCATAAAAAGTTTGTGGGATTTTTATCTTTTTCCAATTCATGAAATCAGAGAATTCCTCTCAAAGCCTACATCTAGCTCCTTTCAAAGGTAACGCAGTACAGCTCTCCTGTCTTCAGCAGGAAGCAGTATGAAGCATCACCTAGATGGTATTCTTTCATATGGTAAGGAATTCTGGAGGTTGTAGCTAAGTCACCTCTTCTCTTGATAAAGCTTGTGTCTAGAAAAGGAACCCCCTTTCCAGAAGTAGTTGGTGTGTTGTTCACTGACCTCTGAAAACAAAGGACACGATGATTATGAATCTTAGTCTTTAAACCTTTTTCTTGGAATGGCCACTGCCTTGTGAAATAAAGCCAATCCACGTGCATGCAAGTTAGTGAAGATTAAAGGCAAAAGAAAGACACAGGAAAGGGTACTGTGTCTAGATTTACGGGGAAATCAGTTCTGATGGCTTTCATGAATCGAATACCATGGTTTAGTTTATATAAGGAGAGGGAGAGGGTACCTTCAGAACCAGATAGCATGTATCCTTGACATCTAGTCTCCAGATAAAACAAGAAAAATCACCTGCTGAGAACAGTTAAGTAAACACTACAAAGTCCATGTGATTAGGCATCTGCAGAAGTAACTTACCCCAGGAAAAGACTAACAGATGACATTCTGGTGAGAATGGAACACTTCCAAATATCCATAAAAGAACTAGGGTTTCTACAAAATTGTTAACATATGGAGAAAGAAGATCTCTCTTTTAGTTGTGACTTAATGATTTATAAAATGTTAGAGGTAAGCCCATCAGAGTTGGTCTGCTTGTAATGAAGGTAACGGAGAGTTAAGGATTAAGAGTATTCACTGAGGAGTGTGGTCTAGGGAGAGGTGCCTGTACTGAGTTGGTGAGAGCCCTGTCCCACCCAATGGCATTCTCTTAATGGTGAAGACCTGGTGCACAGCAAGCACTCAATATAATTGGGATTAAATATGTGAACATCATTTGTATCCTTTTTTTTTTTTTTATTTAGAGCAACTGAAACTGGTTGTCTTTCCTAAGAGTGTTTTTTCTATTGATAAAAGGATGCACTGATCATTTGATAGGAATATGGAAAGTTCCTGATTTAACAATGTTTCAATTTAGGATTTTTTGACTTTACAGATGGTGCTATCTTTCACTTTCAGTACAGTATTCAATAAATCACATAAGCAATTCAAATAAAAATAGACTTTGTATTAGATGGTTTTGCCCAACTGCAGGCTAATGTAGGTGTTCTGAATATGTTTAAGGTAGACTAGGCCAAACTACGGTGTTTGGTAGGCTAGGTGTATTAAATGTATCTTCATTGTAGAATATTTTCAACTTAGGATATGTTTGTTTGCACATGATGCCATGGTAAGACAAGAAGCATCTGTTTTACTAACTCTGGCATTTAAGTTTATTTTTGGCAAATAATAGAAGGCATTTTAAATTAGAAATCGGTCTCTTGTGAGTTTGGTGAGTGTGATTTGTACTCCACTATTCCCAGTCATAATAATTTTAACGTGAGAGAAAGAAACAACATTGGCTAGTGTGTAAAGGTGGTGGGCAGACCTGGATCTCAGCCAGCTATTTCCACCAAGTGTATATTTCCCAGTCCAGAATGAGCAAATAGTTATTGATTTGAGCTTTTTCAATTCCCATACCTTAGCAGACTAAATTTTGTCTAGATGATGCAGTTCATATTTCTTATATTTGCTCTAATTTTTGGTAACATTGATATTAACACTTTTGTGTTATTTTAAAAAATCAAACAAAAGAGGAAACCAGGGACTGGGGGTATAGCACAGTGAGAGAGCACTTGCCTAGGGTTCATGAAGCTTTGGGTTCAATCCTAGCACTACAAAAGAAAATAGGACTGGGCTTTGTGGCATACACCTGTAATCCCAGCAGCTTGGAAGGCTGAGGCCGAAGGATTATAAGTTCAAAGCCAGCCTCAGCAACTTAGTGAGGCCCTGAGAGCGCTGCTGAGTTCAATCCTAAGTACCAAGGGGAAAAGAAAAAAAAAAAAAAGCACAACTGAACAACTGAAGTCAGCAGTTCACATGGATCTCGGTTACATGGAACTTGATTCATTTTTAGATATTTCACAAACTAAACTCCAAATGAATAAAGGGAAAAAGAACTAAACAGGCAATTCTCAAAAGAAGAAATACAAATGGCCAACAAATACATGAAAAAATGATAGCTATCAGGGAAATGCAAATCAAAACTACATTGATATTTCATCTCACTCCAGTTAGAATGGCAACCATCAAGAATACAAATAATAATAAATGCTGGTAAGGGTGTGAGGAAAAAGGTACACTCCTGCGTTGTTGTTGGGACTGCAAATTAGCATGACTACTTTGGAAAGCTGTATGGACATTCCTCAAAATATTAGAAATGGAACCATCATATAACTGAGCTTTCCCACTCCTTGATACTTATCCAAAAGAACTAAAATCAGTATGTGAAGACTATGCAGTCACATCAATGTTTATAGCAGCGCAATTCGCAATAGCCAAGTTTTAAAACCAGTGCAGTGGAGGTACCTATCACCAGATGAATGGCTAAAGAAAATGTATGTTTACATAGTGGAGGTTTTTTGTTTTTGTTTTTTATTTTAAGAGAGGGACAGTGAGAGAAAGAGAGAACAATTTTTATTTAGTTTTTCATGTGGCTTTCATTTCTCTGAGACTTTACTGTGTACATGGTGCTGGGGTTTGAACTCATGTACTCAGGCATGCCGGGCAAGCACCATAATTGCTGAGCCCACCTAATGGAGTTTTATTCAGCCATAAAGAAGGATGAAATTATTTCATTTTCTGATAAATGGGAGGAACTGGAGAATACTGTGTTAAATGAAACAAGCCAAACTCTGAAATTCAAGGATAGAATGTTTTCTCTTACGTGTGGAAGCTAGATCAAACTAAGAGGGAACAAAAGGGGACTCCCATGAAAATGGAAGATAAATCAGTGGAATGGAGGAAGGGAAGAGTAGGATGGAGGAGGGCTAAGAAAAAGGGAGGAACTGTGAAATGAAAATGACCAAATTATGTTATGCATGTATATGAATATGCCACAGTTAATTTCACATTTATGCATAATCAATGTATAAATAAATAGAAGGAAACCAGTAGAGTAGAGGAAGGAGAACACAGGGAAGGAGGGGAGGACAGAGGAAGTACTGGATGCTGAAATGGAGCAAATTCCACACACGTATAATTATTTCAAAATGAACTCCTCTAATATGTATAACTATGATACACTAATAGAAACATTAAAAACATATTTCAGAAAGTGAGTCTGCAAGTTTGTGACTAGGAAGAGGACACAGCTTAGAAGATCATAAGGCAATGAGCAAGGACAGGGTTCTAAGACAAATTCAAGTAAGAAAATCAGAGATGGCCAATTTTGAGAGAGGGGGCAGGAGCTATGTGAACGTGAGGTTGGTTACAGGGTAAGCAGCTTTGCTCCACAGAGGGCAGGAGTGTAATGGGATTTGATGAGCTCCTTAGTAGAAGAAGATATCACACACTGCTGGCTCTTAGAGCAGCTGGATTCATGAGAATGGGGATACCCTAGGGGTCAAATGTCAGTAGAGAGCTGGATTAGTAAGGAGTATAAGAACCACGCACCTCGGTGGAATTGGTTAAAGAAAGCAATGAGCGAAATACAGATTTGCTAGGTCTTGTGAGTTCATTCACTGGAGAACTCTGTGTACAAGAAGCGTGGTGTACAACTCAAGTGCTGCATGAATGATTGCCATGAGGAAGGCAAACCCTTCTCATCCAAACTGAGCCACTTTGGAAACTGAAAGGGATATTGCTATGTTTACACTGGGAAATGAACCTACACCAGGGCTATCGTGAGCAATCTGAGTTGAGCTGTCGAAGACATTTCTAGCCACCAGTAAAGAGAATCAAGATCTACAATGTTATAAGATATAGGTTAAGAGTTAATTGGAGCTGGGGAGCTCAAGGGAGATGAGGACCAGGAGAGAGGGGAAGTCCTTTCCCTTCCTAACCCATGGTGTGATTACACCTAAACAAACCAAGCACATTAAAATGTGCCCTTGGTTTATTTTAGCCCTCCTGGGAGTATTTAGCCAAATAGAACAGCGAGCCAGGAGAAAAATGGTAGGTTAGCTGCACTGCTCCACAGATCTCTGTGTGCAGCCAGGTACTTAGAATATTTAAATAGCATCGCTGGGCCTCCCTGCTGAATCCAGAAGCTGGCAAATCCTCCTTCTTCCATAAACACTGCAATTAGGATTTAAATAAATCTTTAGAAACTGCTGAAGAACCGAGTCAGTGAAAATTTGGAGCAGGTGGTTTGAGTTTTAAAATAGGCTTCTGGGCAATGTTATCCTCATTAAATTGCTGACTCCTCAACCTAGTTTTCTTACAGAATTGTTTGTGCTGGGGCAAGGGGAAAACAATAAAAAAATCGAAGGGAAAAAACATTATCCTTCATTAAACTTGGGTAGCTGCAGGGAGTGTTGTGGGTCTGAGATTAAGAGAAAAGTTTGAAAATGGGTAATGTGGGAGGGTGTCCACCACCAGGGCTTCTCTGGCTTTGGTGCCCCAGCTAGCTAAATGGTCCTAACAAGCCAAACTCACACTCTAATGACAGACTAAAACCTATGAAACAAGATTAATATAAAAATGTGTGCCCCACCAAATCATTATACCAGCAGCAATCTTTTGGCTTAAGAGGTTAATAATGCAGACAGATAGCTTTGATAGCTAGTTCTTATGAATTGCTTTCCATGTTCAAAAATGGATTTAATGGGGGCAACTTATGAAAACCTAATTTAATTTCATAGAAAAGAAATTAAAAAGTGGCTACTTGCACTATGAAATAGGCAAAGTCCTCTTCTTGCTAAAGAGCTTCCACACCCCCAGTGTCCTCCTTCCCTTTTTGGATAAAAACTCATCAAAGCATTTAAATAAAGACTTACTTTCATCTTTAGAAGTATGGATTTCAGGGTTCTAATGCTTGGTTTTAAGGCTCTGTCCATTTATTTTCTAGACTTTTGTCCCATTTGTGCTGTGGCTGGCCATCAAATATCTCCATCCTCCTGATCTCCACCCTCTGCCTCTTCTCAGTGTCTTGCCTTCTGCGCATTAACATATTGATTTTATTCCCAAATTGTCCTTGATGATGACCTCAACCAATTCCGCAAGCCAGACACCTGGGGTCATTTTTTACGACTCTACCTCCTCAACCTCCAGGATCTAGATGTTTACCATAAAAATCTTTCTCCTCATTTGTATTCCCATTACCTCTGCTAAGTTTAGGTATGTGGTCCTCCACTTCAACACCATCAGTTGAGCCATGGAGATGTCCTAAATCTGGGGTTTTCAGCCCTGATTTCTCAACACTAGAATTACCTGGGGCTGAAAATGTTCATTTTTGTGTCCAAGCTTCAGAGATCCTGATTTACCTGGTATGTGGGGGCAGGAGAGGTTGAGGAAGAGAGATGGATTCCTGATATGATTTTTAAAGTGCTCCATTGGCAGTTTTAAAGGATTGCAAGATTGAGAACCCCTAGTTGGGGCTCTCACTGTGTCTCATGTGCTTGTATTCACTGCCTTTTGGACCCTAGGCTTCCCATCCTTTACCTCCAATCCATCCTCTAACCAGTAGGTTCCAAATATTTTTGATTTTACAATCCTTACAGTTTTTAAAAAAAGATTCAGTACTGATCTCATATATGAATATTTATTTTATAAGTTATATATAATATAATATTGGGCTAATATAAAACATCCAATAATTGAAAAAAATATTTAAGGTACTAATAATATTCCATACTCTGATGTTAAATGCCTGATTCTGGGAATGCTGCCATGGTAATAGGTCTACAATGAAATCCAATGTTGACACTCCACTGCTTAAAATTTGATGCTGGGTCTCCAGCATGTGTAAAACAAAGTTCAAGTTCTTCAGCTCTGCAAACACAGCTTTCCTTGGTATGCCAACTTTTCCAGGCTTAGATCTCTCTGGAGTGCTGTTTCTTCTGCACAGAGCTACCATCACTTGTTTGTCCATCAAAATCCTATGCATTCTTCAAGACCTGGCTCAAACACTGTTCCCTCAGTGTGACCTTCCTCAGGGACTGGAGACAGGCAGATGGATATACTAAATTTCACAAGCTCCTCTAACCTGCGTCTGTACTCTTGCTGTGCTGCATGCTAACTCTTTATAAGTCTTTATTTGTGAGTCCCTCACTACACTAGAATCTTCTTGGGGAGCAGGAATTTGGTACCGACTCTCTACTGACAGTAGTTCATGCTCAGTAATATTGCATGAAAGAATGAATGGATGAATGAATAAGTCAGCAAATGAATAAAACACTGTAATGTGTTCCTGAATTCTGTGTTTAAGCATCTATGTCCTGTCCCCCAAAAGAAAGAAACTCCTGGCCAATTGTGGGGTCCAAGACAGAGTTTAAATAGGTTTACCAGCTACATATGAGCTAACTCCCTGCTATACCCCATTAAAGTTTGGGAAAAGAGCATTGACTCCTTTATTTTACCTCAGTAGAATTTGTTACAATTTCAAATGGACTTTTCTAAATTCTCATTGGGCATACCATTCTGCTTTATTATATAATCCTACATTTCTTGTCCTTAAAGACTTCTTAAAAATATATTTTTCCACTAGCCACATGGGGACCAGACTAGAGAGTATGGATGGTTGTCCAGCTCCTGGTGGCTGAGCAGTAGATGCCAAGTACAGCTTCTTTCTGCTGGCTGTTTGGGTTAATGTGCCTCTTGTGCGCCCCCCCACCCCCCGGCATAGATCAGTAAACCTAAATCATATCTACACTGAAATGACAAAGGCCTTTTGAAAAATACTGAAGGTTCTAAGTTAAGTGGCTTGGGATCATCTTGGGTACTAGGATTCTGAAAAACTTCTGGGACTATTAAAATGCAGCCAAGGTCAAGGACCTCTCCTCTAGATCTAATCTCCCTGCTAGGTTTGTTCTCCTGCCTGTGACTTGGTCTTGCCTGATTTGAGTTTTCTGAGAAGTAAGCAAGGTCCTCTCTGTGTTCCGAGGCCTACTTATGACTCCTTCATCTCTGTTGATTTCAATCTCAGAGCAGTCTGGTGTGACTCAGTACAACAAACAAATAAAATGGCACATTCCACAATACCTGCATTATTAGTTACTTAAAAGAACTTCCTTAAGTAGTCGTATAGCTTCCCTAAAACAGTACTTTAAAAGTACTAAGAAATTATTGCACAATTTAGTGATGACCATCTCAGTGTAATTTTGGAGGCCCATGAAGTGAGGCACCAAGAATTTCCAGAGGCTTCTTATAAAGCTGAGGATGGGTGGCTAAGCAGTTTTCCAGTTTCTAAGTTGCGAAAATTCCAGAAAGCAGTGCACATTTTGAAAAGAGAAAGGATGTATTTGAGTAAGATTGCCCTTAAGAGAAATTATCCTTAAAAAAATTCCATTTTCTGGAATCTTTCATTGGATATTTCACAAAAATATCCTATAGAATCTATCATCAGATAATGAATCACTGGCAGACAGAAGAGTATAAAAACAAGAGTTTAAACAGGTTTACCAGGTACATATAACTTAACTTCCTCCTAGACATTTTTTAAGATAGAAAGCTAAATTCAGTTAAGACCAATTCTGTATCTCAAGGTTGTCCAGGGTTATAAAAATTGAAGTGGAGATTGGTGATGGGGAAGATGTAATGCTTACTATTATCATTCTCCTTACTGGAAAACGTATAATCTGCTCGTGTGGGTCAGACCCCATGGATCCAAAGGGTCAGGGCTCCTATGACCAAGTGATTTCACAGTGCAGTTACTGCCCCTTCTCTCTTCTCTGGGCTGGCAATGAGAAACAAAGGTAGCTTACAGGAAACAACTGAGGATCCCAGATTGAGAGGTCCTAAATGAGGCACCCTGGGGTCACTCGGATTCAGCAACAATCAGAACCGTGGTTACAGAAATCAAGGAGATAGACTTTCTCATCTGAATTATAATGATGTTTCTTTCACTTCAATGGTCTTCTCTCTAAGAGTGGGGCCATGGACCTAAAGCAGCATGGTCATTACTCCCATACTCTTATCCTTGATGGAACAAAAATATCCTACAGAATTCAAATCCTTTCTAGGATCTGCCTCCTTTGATTCCTCTAGACCCTTTAGAAAGCAAATTACATATTCTGCCTATATCACTTCTCACCTGCAGAGACAACTGGGTTGCATTAGTACATTGATGTGGAAGAGTATCTTTTTTCATTTGTCTAAAGTTTACCTTTCTATTTCAAGACATTAAGTCCTTGAAGGAATTATTTAATGAAGCCAGTCTTTGTCAAATCAACATGGTTCAGGGTTTGTAAACACTGAATATGTCTTTTTTCAGTCTTTGTATTCCTAAAAATAGAAACCAGTACTGATAGAAATCCAAGTTCCTCCTTCATCCTTCAAGTGATCACATGCTGATGCCCTCCGGCACTGTTTTATTTATGCATTCTTGATATTTGAGAGTATTTCTGACATATAGACTACACTTTAAGCTCCACAAAAGAGAAGATAGATGTTATGACTCCTCAACATCATTACAAAAGTTTCAAAAATATTTGTCAGATGATTAATCAAAAAAAAAGTCATTAAATGTGAAAAGAAAGGGAGGAAAACTGTTCAGCTTGGAAAGATGGCAAAGTGTATGCATATTTTGTGACTGCCAGAAATCTTCATGGGGTCTCTGCACTGAACAAGGTGGAAGGATGCAGGGATGAATCTGAAATTAATGAATACATCCACATAGCTTGGTGATTATTTGAATGGAGAGTAACTGAGAATATCATTTGCTGTTGTCTTTAGCAAGAAATATTAACGCAAATTAAAAATATATAAGTGTTGGGGCTGGAGCTGTGGCTCGGCGGTTATGGTGCTCGCCTGGCATGCACTAGTACATGGGTTCAAACCCCAACACCACATACATAACTAAGTGTCAGAACAATGAAAGCCATGTGAAAAACTCAGTAAAAGTTGATTCTCTCTCTCTCTCTCACTGTCCTTCTCTCTCTCTAAAAAGTGTGTATATATATATATATATATATATATATATATATATATGTATAGTGTGTCATCTAGCAAATTAGTAATAAAAGTAATCACTTTTCTCCAGAAGCAATTTTAATTTATCTGTGGTCTTTCTTTCTCTGACTACCTTTTTGGGAAACTTAGGACTTTCTGCTCTTTCAGAGCTAAGTGTTCTTCCCCTGAGATTTCAAGGCAGTACCAGTCCCTTTCCCTCCATAAATTTCTTTCTTCATTCCTTTTCCTAGGTTAAGGAATGACATTTTTACCTTTAATTATTTGTCCCATACCTTCTCATTTAATGTTTTGTAGTTTTACACTTAAAACTTAGAGATTATACCCATATAATAGTTACATTATATATGTTATATATATAGTGATATTATAAAATAAAAACCATAACATTCTTCTATATAGTTATAGAGTATATGCCTGTAGACTAAAGAACAAGGCTAGGAAGAATAGTACCACCTATAGGATAATGCAATTACCTACCCTCTCCAAATACTCCCTGCTATGGAAATCAGTGTGATAAGGATTTGGTACTGTGTGAAAGTCACAAAAATGTTTGCTGAAAAACGTAGATGCCTAGGTTTTAACATCAAAAACTCTGACACACTAAGTCTGAGACAGGGTGGATAAGCACGCACAGCAAATGCCAGTTGATGTATCTGCAGATGATTAGCCAACCACCTTCAACCAGAAATTCTGAATGCATAAAGAACTGGTGGGTAGATAGAGGAGCCTGAGACTAAATTGTGAGGTCAGTACTGGGACACAGTTTGGTAGTCAATAGTTTGAGGGTGGAATGAAAATCTTGAAATGGCTGGGAATATCCAAAGGGGGTGTGTAAAGGGAGAAGAGTGGGGGCCGTGGATGGAAAACCAAAGCGCAAAACAAAGAGAGGAGGAGTCTGCCAAGCAGACAGAACACATTATGGGAGGGTTCAAGGAGAATGGAGACGCTGTGTCATAGAAACCAAGGTGTTTAACGAGAGTGAAGAAGGAAGGCGTGCCCCTCATAACCAAATGAAAAATAAATGGCTAGCAGATGGAAGACCAGGAAAATGCTTCTTGTCTACATAGTCTGTTGCTGTCAGCATAATGATTTATGAAAGGCAGGGTCATTTGTCATTGCATTCCCAGCACCTTACATATTGTAAACCCTCAATCAATGTGTGGCGAACCAAATTAAATCAGATAGGGCACTGGCCATACAAGAAATTTAAAGATCTCAGCTATAACTTGGCTTCATCAAAAATCCTCATTAGGATGATAAATTGTTATACAGACACAACCACCCATAATGGAAAATTAATTGTAACCAGATCAATAAACCAATTGTTTTGAGACATAGGCCAAGATGTAATGACCTTCAAAAAAATGCCTAACCTCTGTGCATATATGATGTTTTTCTGGAGACAGAAATTTTACCAGTAAGTTTTAAAAAAAATAAGCAGAAGCCTTTAAAATCTTTGCATTTCGGTTCTGGGTATTATTGTTTTCTTTTCCCCACCCCCCCAAACAATCTCTCCTGATCATTTGTAGATGTGTCATGAGGAGAACAAACCACACTGAAGGAGGTAAATGACTCTCCAAGAATGCGCCACCGTGTTGGTTGCTATGACAACCGCTGAAATTTTTTTTTTAACTGAATAAAAATCAATTAGAAACCATTGGCCATTGGAAGACCTTGCACAGGAACATAAAACAATTCTGCCTCACCATTTTGGGAACATTCCCACAGCTATGCAGTGAATGGAAAGGGTATGTGTATGCTGGTGGAGTTCTAGGGAAGTTCATGCTCTTAATGCATTTCCACCAATCCAACATCCCTCCCATAAACTTGTCTCAGCACCCAAGTGCTGTACTACAGTGGAAAAAAGTTTAGCTCATTACCTGACCGGTACCAATGACCCAGGATAATGTTTGACTCTGTTCTGTTTTTCTTTGAACCAAGCAGTTTTCAGGTTTATGTAGAGACAGCTTGTATCAGTATAGCAGTTTCTTTCTCTGCATGACATGTACTTGACTAGTCAAGAAAATAAAAAGAGGGAAGGGGTCTCAGGAAGTCACCCTGCCAGTGCTTTCCAGTTTCCTCCTTGACATATTCTCTATTCCTGTCTTCCTGAGGAACTAAGGCTGCCAAACTTTTCACTCTTCCTAAAACATTGTTAAATTGATAGAAAGGGAGATAGCATTGAGGAGGCAGATGACATTTGTGGGACTTTTTCTCTAAGAATGTTTGGTGAAAGGGTTCTTGTGGTCATGCTGTGATAGGTTTTAATGTAATGAGCCCATTGATCTCATGAGGAAATGACCACGTTCTCAGAGTGGACTGTGCATAGCTCAGTTATGAGATTACCAAGGGATGGACTGACCAATTGAGAGGGTCTTGTCTTCACCTCTCTGCCCTGCAACTACAGCCGACTAATTCAGATCATTCATTTCTTGGCATTATAGTTATTTTGTACCAGGGATTGAACGCAGAGACACTTAATCACTGAGCCACATCCCAGTCTATTTGATTTTTTTTTTTTAAATTTTGAGATAGGATCTTGATAAATTGCTCAGGGCCTTACTAAGTTGTTGAGACTGGCTTTGAACATGCAATCCTCCTGCGTCAGCCTCCTGATCTGGGGATTACAGCCATTGTGCCCTGCTTACAGCACTGTTTTTTTAAATTGTAGGTTGAGACTCACTACTGCGATCTACTTAGGATTTGAGACCATCATTACAAAACAGAAAAAGAGTGGGTAGACAGTGAATAGAGTGAATCTTATCCAGTGAAGGTAAAATGTGTTTTGTGATAACTTGTTTCTTCCTTTCTCCCTGCTTCCCGGATATGTAGGCACTGGGTTAATAGATTGAATATATTTCTTACTGCAGGTCCTGGGTAGAAAGGTTGGAAAGTTTGACTCTTCTTTGCTAAGAATCCTTCAACATTCTCTGCGGTCTATGGAAAAATGAGCAAAAATCAAAAAGAATCCTAGCTCTAACCTCTAGGGCTAGAATTTTCCCTAAATTTACAACTCCCACAAATTTACATCAGGTTCTAACTTTCCTAAACACTGTCCATTTCCACTTGGATCCTTTTATTGCCGGCACTCCACAGTGTACTTGGCTCATAATGCACCTTCTACTCTTGGTAGTTTTCAAATGTTGGTCTCCATATCCTGCCATTTATTCTGTATGATCTCTATCTCATGTCAGTGCTCATCTATCTTCCTAGAGGCACCCTCATCTCCACGTACTCTCCCACCGGGTGTCTGATCCTCATCTCCCCACTGCCCCCCATTTCTGCACCCCCTCATGTCAATGCTCTCCCTGTGTCTGCCTCCCTCTTTCTCGACCTTTTCTTTGGCATCTGCCTTCCAGCTCAAGAACTTGACCTGTTTTTGTTGACTTGTTATTTCTGCTTTCTTGTATCTCTAGTCTCCCTATTTGATTGGCAGCAATTTGATCCAGAGACTATGGATCATGTTTATTTGTATGCTCCGTGATGTCTGGCACAGTGGAAGACATAAAATATGTATTTAGTAAAAATGTATTGAATTAACCAGTCATCAGCACCTCCTTTACACAGAAACTCTCCCCTACGCACTCTGGTTTGTTTCTTTTTACATGCAAGATTTTGTGTTTGAAGTGGCCTTGTTATGTCTAAACGTCTCATGTACCATCTTACTTGACGTTCTCTATAAGGGCTTTGTTAAGTAGGCATGGGTTATGAAACTATTCTTGAGAGCTGAGGAGCTTGAATCTTAAAAAGGTTTATAACAGTAACACAACTTAGCAATGATGCCTGTAGAACCAGACTCTAGGATGCGGCCTATTTGATACCATTACCATACTGCAACAGAAATGAGAACAATAATCACACAATAAAATATGTATGGAGAAAGCCCAAAGAAGTAATGGGAAAGGCATAGCCCAGGTTTCTCATAGAATAAGAGTGTGGATGCCTTGCACTAAGACCAAAATCTGGGTTCCAGCTTTGCTTTGTAATTGTGCTTGAATTCGACAGATGCCACAGCAAGCAGGAGGATATGCACAAACCACTTACAGAGAAAGTTGCTTCCAGTCTGTTGATAAACTTGTCATTGATGTCACCCTAACAATTAGCTGGGATCTTGTTCAGTGTTACAAATAATTACCAAGCTCTCTTCTCATTAATTTGCTAATTTGTTTCTTACCAAGCTGTTCTCCTAAATGCTGGCCTCTCTCGGTTGAGATAACCCGCTCGTCTTCCATGTCACATTTGTTCCCAACCAGGATAACCTGGGCATTGTCCCAAGAGTACGTTTTGATTTGAGTTGACCTGAAAGAAAAATAATAAGCACAAAACGATCAGAGGAAAGGAAAACAACATAAAATAAAGGGGAGAGATCTACTCCAAGATCATGAGACGAGCAAAAAATGAAGTCCAAATGCCTGGCATTTAGAATTAATTAGTTCAGTACAATTTCACCCTCAGTATTCTCACCAGGGATTGCTAGAGTCAAAACTCAAGGCAACGGGCTGGTGTATCACTCAGTGGTAGAGCTCATGCTTAGCATGGGCAAGACCTTGAGCTCAATCCCCAGCACCACAAAACAGCAACAACAACAAAACAATCAAGATGATGGCATTGTTGTACCAACAATTACTTTGTGTTTGATGAAATTAGTACTAGTGTGCTTCTTCCTTGCCCTGTTCTGTCACTGCCTTACGTAATGCCTTTAGAGCTGGGGTGGCTAACCATTGTGGTGTGCAAATAAAGTCCCCAATTTTAGCAATAAAATATCTCAAGAAACCCCTCAGTTTGAGGCAAACTGAGATGGTGGTCACCCTATTTACAGTCTCTCACCCAAGAACATCATTTGCCCTTCTCACCATAACAACTTCAAGAGCTAAGGCAATCGGGGCATAGGAAATCCTGTGTAATAATTTTTTAAAAAAGAAATCATATGAACTAATTAATACTCAGGCCTTACGTTTGTCAGAGAAAATGCCAGTTTAATTAATCTTAAAACAACAATGCAGGGGACTAATTTACTGTTACTGTAAATTAGACTTCTGGAATTCAGAATAAGCCTCCCATACAGATCATGACACAAATAAAAAATTTCCAATTTTGAAACAGGTAATGATTATAGTTGTTATCATTTGCAGACATTGCTCTCAATATGTTACACATGCTATATTAATTTAATCCTTAGAATAACTCAAGGAGGATGCCATCTCCATTCATGGATGAGGAAAATGTGGCAGAGGGTGTGTCGAATCTTTCGCCCAAGATCACACAGCTAGTGAAGTGGCAGACCTGGGGACCACACCCAAGCAGAATTGCTCTCATGCCTCTGCTCTTAACCCTGCTCTGTATGACTCATTACAAGTTTGGAAAGTGAAATTCCAGTGTGATTATTGTCAGCCGTAGAAGAAGCTGTGAGGAAGACCTGCTCTTTAATCATCGCTTTCTGTTATTCAAGAACAGGCTGAGATATGTGGGAGAGACACATTGCTCCATTGTTCGGCGGGTGGTCAGGAGAGTGAGATTCTAAAACACTGAAAAGCTAAACAAATGACTGAAGTTTGAAGCAACAGATTTGTAAAGGAATAGATTTGTAAAATGCCAAAAAGAGCAGCCTGGGAATGGTCTTACAACAATTGCTAAGTCCTTCAGGACCACTGAATAGAATACGGTGATGTGCTGTTCTCAGTCTGAAGAGAGAATAAAAAAGCACATAGCTTGAAACTGCACCAGAGAGCTTTCAATGAGATGCCATCACTGTTTCTCTCTCTAGAGAGGAAAGTGCTACGAAGCAGGGGAGGTTTTATTTCAGAATACCCCTGAAACACACACAGGCTTCTAAATGAGATTAACAGACTCTTGATTCCACCTGGATATCTCAGAGATACAGCATATTTTATCAGAAAATTCTGGAAGACATGACTTTTCTGATACCTAAGTTAATGATATATTCCTTTAGCAACAGTCAGATTTGGCCTGTGAGCATGAACTGGAGAAATAAAGACACAAACTCTGAACTCTGTACTTTTTCCTCAGTACATCTTGCATTGTGATGTATATAAAAATGATGAATTCATAGTGAATTAATGTGTAAAAACCTCATACCTGCTTACACTGTAAATCTCAAAGGATAATATATTTTTACAAATGTCCAAAGCTTCTTTTGGAGGACAGGAAATCTGGTTGAATTCCCTTAGGTAATTTCTAAAAATGATCCTTCTACTTCTCTAGCTCTTGCAAACCAAGAGCCAGCCAATGCTTAGGAAGGCCCTTGGTAGAGAGTCCTTATGTTAATGGAAAGCACAGCTAGAAATCAGATGCACAGCTACAAATCAGATGCCCAGAATGAGAGTATCACAGCTCTGGAATGAAGGGCTTGGAGCCAGCATGTCAATAGCAGGGCTTCTGGTTTTTCCTGCAAACAAATTCCTGCTTGAGGCAGTTTAGTACTTCTCTATCCTGGGCAAACCCAACCTATCACAACCTTGACTGCAAAAACTCAACCAAGAATGTAGAAGGTCAGGAAGGTGCAGAACTCGGCACCCTCCAGTTGGTCTGCGTCCAGTAACCTCACAAACAGAACGGCTGTTTCTGCCATTAAACACATCTGAGCATGACAGTTCTGCTGACATAATAACCCATGGAGCCTTGGGCTGTTCCTACACATTATCCACTTATGCACATACAACATTGCTGTTCCTTGACAATTTATAAAAACAATATGAAAACAGGAACATTCTTTTTCTTCAGCCATGAGGTTATAAGAAAAATCCTTTCCAGTTGTTCCTAAATAATCAATATTTTAATATGATCACTTTATAAGTTCTGACTTGCCAAGAAAATAATGTAAAATAAATGTTTTCTACAATTACCCCAGTATCACAGAGAATTGTTATCTTGAAAGCCTAGAGAGTACTTTTTTAACCTGCAAATAGTCCTTTATGAATTGAACACATTATCAGTCCCAGTTTGGCAGACAAAGCTGTCCCTCTTCCCAAATCCAGTTCCATTCCTGTTTTCTAATGCCTATAATCTTGTAATTAGAATTTTTTCAACGAAGACCTTCAAGTTTTGTTTTCAGTTCATATCTCCAGGCTGAGGTTCTAGATAAGTAATTTTTGGGGAGTGCTGGGGATTGAACTTGGGTCTTTGCACATAATAAGCACATGCTCTACCACTGAGCTACACATTCAGCTCCTGTGTAGGTACATTTTTAAGTGGAAGAAAGTATCCTTCCTCTGCTACGTATATTAGGATTATAGCACATGCTTGCTGAATAAACATTCCTTTCATATATTTATACATATTTACTTTTTTTGGCCATTTATTGTGTTTAATAAAATTTTGTATTTGGGGAATATGTTTCCAATCACTTAATTAGAGGGACTGTATAATTTCTTTGTTGGTTAGAGATACACATTTAAAGAGAATGACTGTCACCAAATAATATACATGTGAAAAGATGATTTATTTCTGAGTCACTGCAAAAGATCCTTTGAGATTTACTGTTAATCTCAACAAGATTAATGGAATCAGAAGCCCTATGCTAGTCACCATGGTTACTGTGAAAACTGCAGTTAACTCAGACCTCACCAATACCAGATGATAGTTACTAAAATGGCCATTATTTATTCGCCATTTAGCTAAAACAAAACAAAATCAAACAAACAAAAGCACTCCTGAACCTTCTCTCAATATTTATATATAATCTCAAAAGAGAGAGGAGGAAAGCATAATTTCAGTTCTTATCAAATGTGAAAATAATAGAATCTCAAAAAAAGCTGGAACTGACACGGAGATAAAAAGTTTTTGATATTTTATAATACTTTGCACATAAATAACTGAACTCTGTATGGAATAAAATAATTCAAGTATGGAAAGGTCTGAAAACAAACCAAATTCCTACAATACTTACAATCTTTTTCTCCTGTTCTGGGCATGTAAGTAATTTCCTATAAATTCCACATCTTTTTCATAGAGAATGATGGACTCTTGTTAGTCATAATGTTCTGAAAGCAGTCTACAAAACATACTTCAGTGACCCAGAAAAGCAATAGTCTCCCATAGTCTGATTTGGGCTACACGTGGGAAAAGTGAGGTATCAGAGATACTATGAGTAGCCCTTCCTCACCCAGCGAAGCTCAGACAGATCTAAGCAGACCCTATCATCATTTTGGGAGCCAATATGTCTCTGCTGTATTCATTTCCCTTAATCTCTGCAATGTTTAGGCTCCTAGGCATATTTCAAGTTGGTAAGGAAAATTCCCAACTGGGTATTACTTTTCATTGTACATAAGATTGTTGTTATTTTTCATTTAATTCAATCGTTTATTTATTCATTTTCTCTAAACCTTAGGAAAATTTTTAAACATTATCCCAACTCAGATTAATTAAATCAGAACCTCCAGAGGCTTCCTATGAAGTTTTAAAAAAAATCTCTCTCTGGGTGATTATATGTGCGGGAGAGCTGAACATCACGGATGACTCCTTTCCCCAGCTCTTTGCTTTTTAGTTTTTAAATGATCTATTTCTTTATTTCCTGTCTAATTCCACAAAGTATTTTAAGGTAGTTTACAAAGATATATAAAAAATAAATTTTAAAACGAGAGGAGCAGCAAGGAAGCGAACAAGAACATCATAAAACCCAATGATTCACATATGCTATATGCTAATGAGCATTTATTTTAGGAAGCTGAGGAGATAGGCTTTTTATATGTACACTAACTCAGTTAATAAACAGAACTCAAAAAGAAAATGTTTTTTTAAATCCTTGAAAAAATGTCCTTTAATATTTGATTCATCTATTAGTATTTAAAAATACAGGTTTACATGTTTTGGTAAAATCATTACATCATTATTAAAAATTCTAATAATAGAGAGAAACTGAAGGAAAAAAATTAAAGTTATAAAAGACCTCACTATGACTAATATTGACTTTCTGGTGAAAATCCAGTAGTAGATGGCACTTAGTCCTTGCTTCCTCGCCCACATACAGGAGGGCTGTTTCCCTGAAGCAGCAAACTGCTGTAGCCAATGGAAAATCAGGTGATCTGATGTGTGCCACTGTGAGCAACAGGCGTCAGAGGCCTGGCGAGTTTCCATCAGTGTGTTCTTGCTCTTCACCGAGGAAAGAGCCCATCCCGGAAAGAAGTTGCTCATTCTAGAAATGAGAAGCCAGAAGAAGTCCACCTGAGTTTCGTAGAGACCAACACATCTCTACCAAACCCAGAAAAGTCCAATTTAACCCCAAATCGTTCATATGGCCTTGGTGTCCCATTCCGGCATCGTCTCTTGCTAATCCTCCCTCCCTCAACTCTGATATGAACTTGTTGATTTCTTTGAATTCTCCACATATGATACATGTTCAGCAAATAAGTTCTGTCACCCCCTATGCATGGTTTCAGGTTTTGTGAGGCCTAAATTTAATAAAAATTTGAGAGTCCATTCGGATTTACAAATACAAAATTAGGTATAGGATATTTTGTAGCACATGCCATTGGTGCTTAGTCCCTGTCCCCCAGGCCTTACTACTTCTGTGCTTGCTGACTGACGTCTAACTGCCAGAATCTGCATTTCTTAGCTTTACAACTTTCTCCAAAGCAATGGAAAGGCTCTTTGCCCATGGGGGAAGGCCAAACATAACAAGGAAATAACACACCAAGAGCAATCTTCACCCAGTGACTGACAGGAGTTGGTGTATAAATAACCCCAGCTCCCTTTCTCCCCAGGTTATTACCTCGTTGATTCCTAGCATTTTCTAACAGGATTAAGTTCTAGGTACCCATAGTGATGGCTGGCTTGAAAACACATCCATTACTGGCTGTCTTCCCTTTCACAGCTCACGTCTAACCCCCATGGATGTTCTTAGCACTTCCAATAGATGGCTTTAATTCAAGTTACTATCTTAGACCCTGCTTCTGCGGGAATCATACTAACACTTTGCAGCAGGGGGAGGCTCTTCTGGTAAGGGGCCAAAAGTTTATCAGTGTTCTTCAGATGGTTGTACTGGCTTGAAAGCACTGATAAATATCTTTTTCATTTTTTAAGGACCCAGTCTACTGGTACACCACCAAATTTAAGCTTTATTAGCTCTTCAAGAAATCAACCTACGGTCATCTCACCTTCCATCTCTCTGAAACACATTATCTCCTCTGTCAGGCTTTCCCTTCCTTTTCCATCTAGTTTCACCACACATATTTCTCTGGATTAGGGCCTCCTAATATGCACCCAGATGTGACCTGTGCATTATACATCATGACTGCCTCAGTTATCCATATCCTCCCTAGACGACAGCTATTGTGAGGGCAGGGACCTCGTTGTTCACCACTGTGTCTCCAGCATTCAGCAAAGTTTCTAGCAATGAAAGGGGCGCCTACAGTAACTCTGAGTTAGCCATCGAATGAATCCGGAAATGACAGACAGAATATCTAGCATAGACGAACTGCCTAAGAAGTCCAGTTAACGCAGAATACAAGCATAAAGTGAAAACATTGCAGGAAGAGAAGCACCATCCCATGCGATGGGAACGCCCCACTGCACCACCTTTTCCAGGATGTGTGGCTGGCACAGTTCTTCCATGGTTTTTTATGCCCTGGCAGTGCCCATGGTAAGGAATGGCAAGGGCTGGCACCTCCACATTTTGCAAAGGTCATTTGTGTCTGGAGGGCTCACATTTTTCTTTCTGATTCAGCACTAATAATAATAATCATCAGGAACCTCAGCGAGCCACTCAGCACCTCAATATCACAGAGTAATTGCTTTGGAGGGGCCTGAGTCATTTTGGAGATGACAAAGATGAGACTCCACATAGGAAGTGACTCAACTGAAATGATGCTAACTACCTGGTGGCATGGTCTACAGTCCTCTTAGTGCTCTACAACATGCTATTTTCTGCTATCGGGAAGGGAGGGAAAGTAGCTACATTTTATTGGATGTGGAATTTCTTGGTAAAAAATTTATATGCTAACTATAAGATCATCTTATCAAAATATAAAATAATATCTGTCCTGTGGAAAACAAAAATCCTGAATTCAAGAGTGTCCTTTGGCTGTGTGTGGGAATGAGCAGAACTGGACATGCCTCAAGGGTTTGTTTGATCTGCCTCTGTGCAGGAAGTCTGTTGCAGAGAGCTGATTGATGTTGGGGATTTCTTTCAAGGACTCAAGAAGCAGTTTTCTTCCACATGGTCTTGGAACTACCTTGCACCACATTTGATTCTTCATTGCGAGTCTAAATCCAACCTTTGGCCAATTTCCATCACATCTCCTCTATAATTTCTGATCTCATTTTTATTTCATAAAATGTTAAACTCTATTTTTTAAGGAATACATGTGGGAGGAACAGCTGGACATCTCCCTCCTTTTATGCAATAAATAAATGATGGCAACTGGGTGAAGCAAGGGTCACTCTTCTGGACAAGAGTGGGGAAGGGAGTCTGACCTAATCAAGTATGACTATAATGGCTAGACTCAAGAACATCTGGGTTGTTCCTTTACAGTGGCTAAGGCCAAAGTCATATTATTAGAAATATCCTTTTTCTCAAATGTGAAAAGATTGTGTTGTCCCTGGTGAAACTAACGGCCTTTGGCCAGGTGAGGTTAATGGTTAGGGCTTGCTGGACTTACGGTCTCTCCTCTGCTTTGCATTCACTGCGATACCAGAACCTTCTCCTTTCCTTTCATAGCCCTAGCAGTGGAGCAGAGGACAAGCCTCCTTTCCAGGCAGGGAAGTAAGTAAACTGAATATCATAACATACTACTAGACTACTAGAATCCTCTTTTGACATTTCACTGTCAGGAAGGATTGTGAAAGACTTTGAAGAGGGCAAAATCATGACCAGGGCTCTAGTGTAGTGTGCCCTTCCAGGTCATCTCCACCTTTCATCATCCTTGAGTTAATTTGTGATTTCATAGATAATAGAAAACTGATAACAATACAAATGAGTTCTTGCTGAGAGAAAGAAATGCCAATGAAATGGGTCTAGTGGAAGATAACTGGACATTGCCCCATGGATATTAACCCATTTTGCAACTATTTGTAAATGTGCTTTTGCATTACTGGTAGCCTTTAAGTGGATGTTCATCGAATATGCCCTGGAGCCCTGGCAGCATCTTAATGGCTCCATCTTTAAGTCATTAGTTACTTCTTTGACATGTTTATTCCGTATGTGGATGGAAGTTATTTTTAAGAATTGATGAAAGGAAGGCATGTGTTTGGAATGATTAGACAACTATACTTGAGAAGGGCAGTAAGCCCCATGACCACAGCAGATTTTCCATACTTCAGACCCATTAAAGACCCAGTGGAGGGCAGCATTGAGGAACGCTCCCAACACGCAAGTCAGACTGAAAGCCTTTAATGTCCCCTCAAGTTAGCAGGGAAGGCTTTCAGAGACCAGGAACCTGCTGGCCCTTGCTAACTTGCAAATGGAGCACTGGTCGCTCTTGTGGGAGCCAGTGTGGTGCAATGACCATAAATGTATAATACTTATGCTATATAAACACAAACATATAATAACAAGTAACTAGTAATGGAGTGGGAGCTTCGTTTATTAAACCCCTGCTCTGTGCTAGGCTGTGTTGAGCGTTTCACACAAGTCATTTCATTTGATTCTTAGAACAATCCCGTTTTGCCAATGAACAAACTAAAATGAAGACTTGTTTAGAGTAAAATACCAGAGACACTCAGATAGAATATAATGGTGTTAGAATACTGAAAGAGGGGTTCAATACCCTGGATTCTAGTTTTTTGTACCTTATTAAGAGAACCAGAACTATTAGCTGGGCTTTTCTGAATTTCTGCTTCCTGATTTAGGATGGTGAGAAACAAATCTGCCCATCTTCCTGCAAGATTTCCAAGAGTTTTGAAACCCTAAAGAGTTACATTAAGTGGAAGGAATTAGTATCACTGGTAGACTGATGTAGTGATGTATACGGTATTAGCATAGTATTGCAAAACCGTTATCTAAACAATCCTCATTGTTATTTTTTATGATATTTGTAACAGTAATCTCTGATTAGAAAAAGTTACAGTGAGAGGAAAACAAAAACAAAAATAAAACATTATCTGATTCTATTTCAACTCAATGAATGCATTGTGCACTGTTGGGCATTAGGCAAGAAGCTGGCGACACTGCAGTAAAGAAGAAAGATGTGGTCTCCGCTGTGCGGGGGCTTGCAGGTTTCCTCCGCACTGCTCCCACAGATGCTCAAAGCAGCACATCTTTATGAAACAACTACTGTGCACGAAACTCTGGGGTCTGCAGCACGTGGGCTGATCTCCCAACCTCAGCGGGTATTAGAATCACAGGTTCCTGCACTCCACATGGAGATATCCTGGGGCCTGAGAGTCTGCTTTATAAGCAAGCACCCAGGCGATGCTGACGCTGCTGGTTTTCAGAACACACTGAGTAGCACTGTGTAGAAGGTAAAAATAAGTATGGTATAGCCCCTACCTTTAGGCTGCTGTGTTCCCTAGAAAGGCAGAATCTGGCTTGGACTGTCAGAGGTCAGGGTGAGAGGCAGCCTTCTCAACGAAAGGCCGGTGATGATTGTTCCAAGGAGCCAGAAGATTGTGAGTGCTCCTATGAGGCTGGGGTCTCTGGGGTGCAGAGCTGGGGAAGGCTCTCAGGGGAGATGATGACCTAAGGCTGACTATGGACACTGCTTAGCAATGAAGGTGGGAGCCTGTGGGGTAGAGACAGTGTGAGACTGGGGATGTGTCCTGTAGCTGCCACGGCTTCTGTGAGTTTAGCTCAGATTGCCTGGGTTAAGTTGACAGAACTAAGGTGGGGTATAAGTAAGGGTCATCCAGCTAGCTTTGTGTCTTGGAGACTGGGAGGCAAGCGGAGTAACGAGGACAGGAAACTGACAAGCAGGAGGGCAAGACAAGATTATCCTAAGGGCCTACGGAGGGACTTAACTGGGGTCCACTCTCCCTTTCCTAGGTCTTGGGTAAAGGAATTGGAAAGAGCTAGAACTACCTGCTGTCTTTCAGTAAGACATTTACCTTTGAAACTGCTCCTATTAAATGTTTCTGAAACATTTTTATAATGATTGTCATAAAAATCATTGTATAATAATCTCTCTCTCTCTCTCTCTCACACACACACACACACATACACGTGTGTGCACTCTCTCACACACAATATAACCTTTAAAATGACAGTGGTTTTCAAATGAACCAGAGCAAAAGGGTTTTGCCATTGTAGAGAACTCTGGCCTCGGGAAAGTAGAAAATATGAAAAGGCCAAGCCCAACAGTTGCCATTTGCCCTTGGTGGCAGAGAGTAATTACTATTCAGTCCTTCAGATCTCACATCAAATAACGCCTCCCATAATGGGTCTGGCTGCAGGCCGTGCATACAAGCCACAGCACTTTTGCTAATACACTTTCTTCTGCAGTGGACAAGTGGTTCATTGAAGCCATGATCAGTTCTGATGCTCAGATTAAGTCCTGCTCTCAATGCCTCTGTATGATCAGGACTGTGTTCGTACTGTATTCCTTGGAGGCTGACAAGGTCACAGTCACACCATTTTGCTGGGGAAAGTTCCAAAAGCCCACTACTAAAATAAGAGAGTAAGCAAGCTACAATTGATCCGTGAGAGCCATATTTCAACATAATGGAGATGCGTGTCATGCGCATGTCAACATCATTCTTGAAGTATATGGGTGCCCGTCGGTACTGCTTCAGAAGCAGTTGTCCAGTATCACCAGGTTCTCTGAGTTGATTGAATTAAATGGTAATAACCATATCTCAAAACAAAATCAAACAACACAGAGCCCAAGTCACTTCTACGAAACACGCAGGAGTTTTATACCAATAGAAGCACCTCAGTTTCCTGCCCAGCTTTTCCTGGATGTGTCAGTTATCCATCTTGAATGCATTTCATGCCCTGCCTGTGCTGTTCTCTATATGGGTAGGGGATGGTTCTATAATCTGTGTTTCCCAGGGTGCCTTGCCAGCTGGTTTCCAATGGGAGGAGACTGAAGAGAGAGAGGAGGGAGAGGTTAAGCCTTTCTCCTCCTGCTCAGCTTCCATGCCTTCTCTAGGAGGGCAGCAGCTCTATCATCCTACCTTTTGCTAGGCACCTGTCTCTTGCGGGCTCTAGGAACACCACCAAAACTAGGCTGCTTTATTTCTCCAACTATCATGGAAACTCTACCACAAACAATTAGAAATGGAAGAACAGTAATTAATGAAGTTTATATAAGTAGAATTTCTCCCTTCATAATTAATCGACTCCAGGAAATCAATTACAGCTAAAGAGTAGTGTAGCCGCTGTGCAGCACGTCTTATGCAGCTCAGCATGCTGTAATGAGAACTATGGACTGGGTGGCTTAATGGCAATGTTTCTCTCAGTTTGGAGTCTGGGATCCAGGTTGAAAGTGCCTGCAGATTCAGTTCCTGGTGGGGGTCCTCTTCCTCGTTTGCAAGGGGACACCTTCATGCATCCTCCAACGTGGTGGTGGGGGGTATCTTCTTCTCATGTCTCTTGGAGCACAGCCTCATAATGATGGGGGGTCCACCCACATGACCTCATCTAAACCTAATTACCTACATACTATCACATAGGGGATTAGAACTTCAGTATGCATTCTGGGGGGAAACAAACCTGCCTTCATTTTAAAGTTTCAAGGTCAGTTAGGGGAAGTATAAATTTGGGGAGTATCCTATAATGGCTGGTATTTGTATATTGCTTTTACTTACCTACCTACAACTGTCTTTAAAAAATGCTAAAATTCAGGGCCATATATTTCTCATTTTTTAATTTTTGTTTTTTACTAGGCATTTTTTTAATTGAAACATAAATAAGAGCTTTCAAAACTAGAAACACATTTTTCCTTCATCAAGTTCTACCCTCAAGAAAGCTACAGACACAAAACCTTTGCTGGTATTTTGAAGTCAAAAGTATCTTGTCAGGGGCAGTCGTAATTCTCCATGGGTGTCCTGTTGTTATCTGAGATGAAATAATTGTTGGTCAAGATTAAATACATCAATTCAATATTGGAGTTGCTATTCTCTTGTCAATTCTGTAGTCAGATCTTAATATTCCCTTCCATGTGTTCCAGCCACACCGAGCATCAGCATTCCCTGGGTATACATCCCAGACTTGACTCTACTGGGCTTTGGATCTGTTGTTCTTACACTAGAATATCTTTTGCTAGAGAAGCTAATCATTATTTTCTCATTGTAAAGCAAGTGGAGAGAAGAAAGAAAGCAAACCATAGTGTTACGGTTTAGATATGAAGTGCTTCCCCAAATCTCATGTGTCAGACAAAATAAGAGAGTTTAGAGGTAAAGTTATTGGGCTATGAGAAGTTTGACTTAATCAGTGCAATGATCCCCTGCTGGGTTTAACTGGGTGGTACCCATAGGCAGGTAGGGTATGGCTGGAGGAGGTGTGCCCCTGGGAGATGTGCCTTTGGGGTATATTTTGTCCTTGTTGAGCAAAGCTCTCTTCCTCTCTGCTTCCTGGTGCAATGTCCTGAGCTGCTTTCCTGTGTCATGCCCTTTCACCATGATGTACTTCCTCATCTCTGGCCCAGAGCAATGGAGTGGGCTGTCTATCAACTGAGACCTGTAAAACTAAATAAGTCTAAAATTTTTCCCATCAGATCTTTAGGTCACAACAGCAAAAAAATGTCATTTAAACACATAGTCACCAAATATGGCCCATGGAACTAGAGTTACTGAGATGTTCATTCTGCAAATGGATTTTTATGAATCTTATTGTTAAAGTGCTAAGTCAAGAGAGCAGGAGAGTTGACTATGTTACCAGGGGAAGACATAATGTCCTCAGTGGTTATGGCTAGACATGTTTTTAAATATCATAATAGTTCAAATCAAAGCATACCACAGTGAATGAGAAAGAAAGAATATTCACCATGTAGCAGAAAATAACAGTGAACAAAAAGCTTTCCAAAAGGGTTATGAGGAGCATACCTTAAAAGTAATTCTATGGGGGATGGAGTGGTGGCTCAGCAGTGGCAGCGCTTGCTTGACAAGCATGAGGCCACGAGTTCAAATCCCAGCACCACATACACAATGAAGTCTCAGAGCAACGAAAGGCACATTAAAAACTAAATAAAATTGATTCTCTCTCTCTCATTTAAAAAAAATTTAAATTAATTCTATGATTCATCTCATTATAAGTTACTTAATTGTGTTACATGTCAAAGAAGTTGGAAATTGAAAAGAACGCTTGGATCACTTAATCCAGCTACCCATCAACATAAGACATGCCCTATGGATTTACTTACCAGATCAACCTGAAATCATGAGGTGGGGGATACTTCAATAATTTGATTGAAAACATTAGTTTTATTTCCTGAGACAAATATTTATTTTTCCTGCCCTTAGTCTCATCTTTGAGCACTTGGTTCTCTCTTTGGGAGCCAGACTAGGGCGTTCATCTGCCGTGGCTCTCCTCTTTGCGTTGTGTTAAATTCTCAAGAAATGCTGCATCATGCTTGTCATAGCACAGTTCATCTGGTTTGCCCAAAGCCAGCCTCAGAGATTAAATACCTTGGTAAACTCTATGGCTTTAATTTTGAGTTAGATAATTTTGCTTAATAGAGTCTAAATTTTCCATGTGCTGTTATTTCTTCCTATAGACAATTTTATTTCTCTCTCCGTTCTTCTTTTGTTTTCCTGTAGAGTGCCCTTTGTGCTGTGTACTCACTGGTGTGTCCCTCCAAATTTATACATTGAAGCCCTGAACCTTAGTGTGATGGAATGTGGGAGACCTTGAGGAGATAACTGGGTTTAGATGAAGGCCTGTGGGTGGGTTTAGATTAAGGCTTGTGGGTAGCCCCCCCCCATTATGAGGTTGGTTACCTTAAAGAAGACATGCAAGATCCACTCCCCTCTCTCTCTTATATAGGATGCATGAAAGTGTGCTCTGCAAACCTGGAAGAAAACCCTCATCAGAAAGTGAATATGTTTGCACTTTGATCTTGGATTCCCAGACTCCAAACTGAGAGAAAAAAATTCCCATTTTTTTAAGCCACGCAGTCAATGGTATCTTGTTAGAGTGGCCTGAACTGGACAAAATGCAGGGTGACTACAGCCCAGTACTCAGCTGTTGACATTCTCACAGCTGACAGTGTATATCCATTTAGGTAAAATTGATCTCTCTGAAGTTATTATCTATGGTGGCTTCATAAACTCTTTAGGCAGAGACATGTTGTTGATAATTCCAAACGTCCCCATTCTCATCCCGGCCACGATGCCCTCTTGCCTGACATCCTGCCTGCAGCCTTCTAAAGCATATCACAATTTCATCAGCGCACACTGTATGCATATGCTGAAACAATCCACTAAACTGCATGAATATGTACAACTAATATGTGAATCAAAAATAAAATGAAATATATTTTGTAAAAGCCTATCACACCAAGGGCAGCAAGTATCAAATAAATTCACATGCCTATTAGCTGTGAAAATTTGAGATACAAATTAATCTTTCCTAAGAGAAAACTGGCTAATTAACAGCTGAACATTTATTACTTTCATTTTCCCACTCTGCAACAGAAATATGTGGTATAGGACTATTAGGCCATTTTGGTTGGCCAGAAAATGCCACTTCAAACCTTGCCAAGGCACCAGAGCATCTTCAATTCTTCTGCTGTTTGTTTCTTCATTCCCCCTGACTTGGCCTTGGTCAGGAGGTCAGCTTCTGACAGGTGAGTCCACTGTGATGGAAGATTTGGTTTACTTTATTTGGCTGAAAGTACCACTACCAATTTTAGCTACAATCTTCTGTTTAAAAAAAACACAGGCAATGAATTTCTATCCAGTGGTTGTAACACAGTGATTCTTCATTAGGGGTGATTTTTTCTGGAGACGTTTTTGATTATCACAAGTAGGGGTAGGAAGAACTGGTAGCTGTCATCGATAGAAGCCAAAAATGCTGCCTTTCAATGCATACGACATCTGCCTCCATTTCCTAAAAAAGAATTACCTAACCCAAAATGTCAATAGTGCCAGATTGAGAAACCAATTCTAATGAAACCAAAGGATTTCTTTCTCCTTCTCCATTTTTCTTTCCTTTCCTTTTTTTAAGACAGGATTGTGCTATGTTGTCCAGGTGGCCTTGAGCTTAAGGTCCTCTCACCTTAGCCTCCCAAGTAGCTGGGATTATGGGCACATGCCATTGTACCTTGCTGGGGCTTCTTTTCTTAAATAAACATGTGTCCAGGGAACTTGTGTTTCACCTTGATATGAAGTAAAAGCTGTAGAATTTAACTGGTTCAAATGAAACGAAGAAAGCTACTTAGGTTGTTCTAAAGAATCACAGAGCAGGAAGTAACTGCTGAACATTATAGCTATTGCTTTGTTGGTAAAACAGAAAAGACAACCAAAATCATAGAGAACAGAATTATTCTTTGATGGGTGACGTTTTCCAGATTAAACGTCACGTTGTCCCCCTGTTTTCCTTGCGCTACACAGGTCTGCAGCTAAGTAGAATATGTTTAAACGTTCCAATTCCTTTCTGTGGTTTTTAAGAGTTTTTGATATCATTTTATCACTAAATATATCCAAGGTAATCAGATGCTCACTCAGTCTCTCCCTCCTCCTTCCACCCTAAAACTGATTCATTGATTGCCTGGCTCTGTCTTCCTCCTAAAACAATCTCATTAGGTAGTATTTATTGAGCACTTAATATATGCTAGGAGCTTTTCTGAAAATCTTACATGATTGGTGTCATTTAATACTCATAGTGATGCTACAAGATGGGATTAATGTTATCTTAACTTAATTGTTGAGTAAAAATGAGCTACAAGGAGGTTGAGCATCTTTCCCAGAAGGGCACAGCCAACAAATGGAGGTATGGAACACAATTCCAGGGAGGTTAGTTCCACACACAGTAGGCACCCTTCACCTCTATGCAAGTTCAGTCCAGAAGATTAGAGATTCCATTTCTCACTCCTTCCCTTGAAAAATGTATGTTGGATATGAAGAAACTTTAAACATCGTGATGTTTAAAGGGACAGAGAAAATAACAAGGGAGCTAGATATTCCTTTTGCTAGGAACGCAAATATTTGTGTGTTTGAAAATAAATTGAAAAAGTTACGTCTCTGGTCCTATATGGGTTCAGGATCCCATGGCCAATCTCTTCACTCCCGGGGTGACAGGCTTTGCACTGGGTTGTGTATACCCTTGCCTTTGGGGGCCGAGGGGACTCACGTGGCCAGCTCAGGGCTACTTCTTGCTATGCCTCCACTCTCCAAGCCACACAGGTTTTCCCAAACCAGCCCCACTCATCACCTGGGCATTTCTGTCTACATTCTCTGCCTGGAGTGCCATCCTATTATTTTCCACATACTCAACTCTGTTCATATTTCAGCTCAGCCCAAGTTCCACCTTGTTCAAGTGATATTTTCCATTTGTTTGGTTGTTGTGGTACCTGCAGTATGTATATTGCTCATTTGGCCTTTAATCCTAAGAAATACTAATTTTTATTGCCATAAAACATGCTATATGATTATTTCTTTCCTTCTGAGATATAGAGCTGGAATTTTCAAAATGGGAAGAGTATCTTAGATGACCTTGTCTTCTCCAAAATATTTAGTGGTATTCCAATTAAATGTTAAATAAATGACTGAAAGAGTGAATGCAGTTTGATAAAAATAGATCATCCTAGATCTGAAACTGAATCTAGATAACTGGATGCATAAGGGTCGAATGTCTTCACTCATCTGTGGAGGCTGGAGCTAGACCCTGGCCGTTGAGAAAGGTGGTCTATTATCATGTTTTAAATCCAGATAAGGTGTAATGTCATACAGTCTAAGGCATTTTTAGAGATATATTGGGAAGGGTGGGGAGGGATGAGAGTGGGTAATTGGGGGGAGGATCTTGGGGGAAAATCTAATTTTCAGAATTAATATATATATATATATATTATTATTTCATTAGAAGCTTGTTCGATTGTTCAACAAATAAATTTCTGAATTTAAAAAACTTAGACAAATCAAAAACACTTATCTCTGCCTAGGCTTTCTTTATATTATTGCAACATCTAGTGTGAACCATAACATGGGCTATCCAGTTTAAATCAATGGATGTTGAAGTACAAAACCAAAAATATTATCTTTAGGCATTTATTAGCACCAAAATTGATGGCATTTATTTTTATTTTATCTTTTGGTAAATGATAGCTTCTATATTGTACATGTTCTTCTTAGTACCTTCAGCCAGAAGGGATGCTATAGTTTTGAGAACTTGTTCATCACACTGAAGAAAGCCTGCTAGTATTTATTGGTATGTGCAAACACAGGCAGGCAGACACACACACACACACACACACACACACACACACTCTCTCTCTCTCACTGTGTACAGTGATTTTTTTTTTCCACCCTGCGGTATTCAGGCCAAACTGGCTTTCACTTAACATTATTTCCCAAACTTGCCATCATAGCAAATAAAGTGCTAAAGATGTGTTAGCAATGGTGCTAAATGTGACAAAAATCCCTTTGGGTGTAAGAAAGCAACTGTGGAACTCGTGATTTTAGTCCTACATAGCTTTTCAGACCCCTTCCTTGGTTGGGAGTTTGCCTATTGGGGAAGAAACCCCAGTGGAACAGAAGCAATTCTTGGGGACTCTGCAAGGTCAGAGGCCTGGGGACAGCAGTGGGAAAGGAAACCTTCTGATTTTAAAAGCTGATTAAAATCTGTGGAACTCCTAGTAGATGACTGCAGAAGAGGACAAGAAAAATGACTGGTCATCATTTTCTCTCAGTCATCCTGGAAATGAAAAGAAAAAAAATTGGTTGTCTTAAGACATGATCCCATAATTTCTGTTGAAGGAATCTCTGGCAGATAACCAGATTTAGAGAAATTAATTAGCTGAAAATCCTGACAGTTTATAAGAATTTCACATTTTTAAGAAACCCAGAGAATGGACTGAATTATTTTAAAGTTCATTGTTTTAGTGCATTAATCTTGCTGTTTCTTTAACCCTCTTCTATGGAGGGTTAAATATTTTGAATCTGAATACACAATCAATCACCCTATCAAAGACTGTGCCACAAATACAATACTCAGTACATCCTGGATCATTTGAAGAAGCAGACCAGACTATGAGAATATGCATTGGCTCAGACAATCAGGATCTGTTTTTATGCCTACAAGTATAGAACTGGTTTTATAACAGAACTATTTATTTCTGTCAGTGAATAACATTGGTCAGGCAAGTCTTTTGCACACCTCAGTGGATGTCCATCCAACTGACTCTAGGATACTAAAAGCTACCTTCCACTTTGGACAGTCTCTGCAATAAAAATGAAAAGGTATTTATAATCTCATCAGAGAAAACCAAACCAAAATCTTAGCTTCAAGCAGTTAATTGGTTGTACTTCATTAAATATTTTCCCCAGAAACAGCTTTCCTGTTTAATGTTTCTGGCCTCGGAAGCCTAGGTGAAAACAAGAATGACTCAGTAGGGAGTCAGACAGTAGACTGCAGCTTGGTCTCTTCCAAATCAGTTGTTTTCTTCTTCCTGGGCATGGCCATCAGCTGGAGACACCAGCCTCCTGGTCAATGGTATCAGTATAGAATGAAAAGTGCAGCTTTTGTCTTGCTTGCTCTAAAGGAAGTGCTTACCCCTGATCACCTCATGTACCTCGTTTTTCAGGTACATGGCCAAGGCAACAACCCAGCTTCTAACATGCAGTAGAGATTAGCACTGCATCTAATCCCATTAGTGGTGAAGACTGTATTAGAAAGTTGGAGAGAATCTGTGCCCTTGAACGACTTTGTGGAAGGTCTTCTCGTTTAGTGCTATTAAATGAATTGTCTTGGGTCACTTAGGCTTGTATTGGAGGGCCTTTCTGTTAGCTTTCATATTATCGGATACAGAATTCTTGTGAATTCAGTACATACCCTTAAAATGCCCCCATCTACTGCTGCATTCTTCTCTTACATGAATTACTTTATGCAGATCCTTAGCCCACCACACAAAGCTAGAAAATACTTTTCAGGGCTTTTTTTTTTTTTTTCAGCAGATGGAATCAAGTCATTGACTGCTTACTTCCAAGACTAGTTACGATTTCTAAAATTTTCCAGTCTAGTCATTATCATCCTATGTCAACAGCCATGACTGTTAAGTGTGAGCTGGCACTTCTTTGCATGTGAAGTTTCTGCATGATTTCTCTGTCCTGTGGGAACACAAACACAGCCAGTGGCCTATAGATGCATTTTCTCTTAAGTACAGGCAATAAAGAAACCCTGAAGAAGGCCTGGCTGTCATGTCTTCGAACCTGGAACTAATATATGTTGGCCTGTTAGTAACATATGAGGGTTCCATTACAAATAAGAAAAAAGAAGCTAATACCTAATATGTAGGGTTAAGGGAGTTTCTATGTATGGGTAAAAGTCAGATTGATTTAGTATAACTAAATACAACTTTTTTAAACTTTCAAATGCAGCCTTTTTTTAGGCCTTACATTTTTAAAAATAGTCTTCCTAGTTTATATTATATTAATTAGATTAATGGTTTTCAGGGAAAAATTTGTCTAATGCTTCACTCAAAAGGAATATTGTATTTCAATGGTAAAATTTCATAATTCTATGCTAGGACAGTTTGGATGCTGGATTTATGGGGAATAGAAAGCACTTCAGCTCCTCATTTTTTTTTTAACTTGCTGTGGCACCATGTCAGTATTTGTTAAGGGAGTGATGGCTAGAAAGTCAAAAGCTTGGAGGCCATTAAACTTCTCAGAATTTACTTGAGAAGTGGATTCACCACATTCCCACACAGTCTTTCCCAGCTTCTAGAAAACTTTAAAAAAAAATCATCTCAAGAGCTCAGCTTTGGGCACAGCTATGGTGGTCCTATGACCTATTAAACAGAGGGCATCACCAGAAGGTTGACCTACAGCCAGAAAATAGAATATGCCCTTTCTTGGATTGAGCTATGAGTTTCAAATCACATTATTTTTATAATAATGCTGTGCCATGCTATAACCCAGCAAAAAGGAACATAAGGAATTTAGAATTTCAAAATCCTTGCAGGAATCTGGTCTTTAGTGATTGACTGCTCTCCTGCCTCTGGTTCCCATTGGGTCTTACTTCATACTGCCACCACCATGGCCTACTGCATGCTACCAGTGTCATAGATTGCATTTTGGAGAAATACTGCATACTATTGTAATCCCTGATCCCATAGCTCACCATTCCATGTATGCTTGACCTTGCTCAGACTGACATGACAGACATGATCTTTGCAACTTTGGGACTTCTGGTCTTAGCTTTGCTGCTTCTTATTTCAAGCATGAGCTTGTATCTTTCGTTGTGAGAAAACCTCCAGAGTCTAAGAGAGAAAGCACCCCCCCCCCACCTCCAGAGATTGGGAGCTCTGGGAAGAACAGAGACATACAGCCAAATTCCTTGTGGGGGTTATATTCCCAACACTCTGTAAGGGACTTTGCAGCTGGACTGATACTGTGTTGTCTGGGTTGACCTTCAGAAGTGTACCCAAGTGCAAATGAGGGTATATCCTGCAGAACACACTGACTATGAGAAGAGTGCCAATCATTCCAGGTGTGGAAGTAGTAACTCCAAATTGATGTAGTAAGCCCATAATTTCACTAAGAATGGCTGGAGAAAGGCTGGAAAACGATATGGTTGCATTTAGTTCCACAGAGCAATGGAAGGACTCCTCAAGGTCACTCAAAGCTAAGCTTAGTACCTGGGGATGCTGACTGTCTAGTCTCCCACATTCTCTTTACTATTATCTCCCCTTTTCCTTAAGCTTGCTAAAGAATTCCATTTAGAAAAAAAGTGGTTGCTCTCTCGTAAGATGTGATTTTCTGTGCCTTCACTCTGGGTGTGATGGCTGAGAGGTAGAAAGGCTGTGCCCTGATGTGCTCACCACAGGCAGCTCTGAAACACGGCTTGTTCATTATACTCATGGATTCAAAAGCACGGCAGGGATTTGCTTAAACATTAAAAAACACCCATCTTCAGGGATGGAGAAATAAATGCTTCCAAGGGAGAGAAGTACTACCCTATAGAATTAATAGCTTAAAAACCCTGATTATATTTTCCTGCTCCACAAAGAACAAAATTGCTAATGAGACTACTAGCCGACTGTGAGCTTTTCCCTCCTGCACAAAACACTTTCCAAAAAAAGATCTGGCTTCTGTCAGCAATTCACAGAATGCAAGGACTAAACGTAGGGTACCCATATAAAGGGAGAGGTGGGGCTGCAGCCCATGAACCACAAAGGATGTGTTTCCTGGGTACCTGTTACATGGACTGAAGACATTTAAATGAGAGTCTTACTCAAATGCCTGAGTATATTATCATGCAGCAGCATGAGGTATAAAAGGAAATTTAAACTTCCAAACATCACTCACTGAGGAATCCTGGCAGCTTCATCCAAATTCAAAGACAAAATCAGCATTACCTGAGATGGATACTTTTGAATTCAATTGAGTGGATTATCATATGATTAATCACCTCTCATATGCACCAGATAAAATACATCATTGTTTTCATCAACAGCTAATGTCTTTGAAGAAATGGTGCCAACTGGTTTGAAGAAATGCCCTTTCCTTATTCCTTTTTCTTTCAGGTGCTATGAGTGTAACTCAGTCCGTAACTGTGTGTGATAATGACCTCTATCAAAGCTGTCTTCAGAGTCATCTTTTAGTATCTACCAGGTTTGTGTCCAGATACGATGAAAGCTCAGGGTTAATTAAGATCCCAGAATTCCCCAAGAATTTACATTAGACCTTCAAAACTAACACTGAACGAATACAAAATGCTTTCTCTAATAGCCACAGAAGGAGGGCGTTACATCTACAAACCAAATCAAGTCCTCATCTCTGAGCGAGGGAAGGGGCCCTTGACTATTACGGTCATGAGGCATTCACAGAAATAAATGACATTGTTTAAAAAGGTCATTTCAGGGCCTGGAAAGGTGGTTCAGTGGTAGAGCACTTGCCTGGCATGCTCGAGGACCTGGGTTTGATCCCCCAGCATAACAAACACAACTAAGTGGAGGAAAAAAAAAATAGATGAAAAATAATTAAAAATTAGCTCCCTCTCTCTTCAAAGAAAAAGAAAAATGTCTTTTCACACTAATTGTATTCACACTGTTTTTCTAGGGCCAACATATATTGAAAGGTTTAGTGGAATCTGAAAGATATGGGTTGGAATATTGCTCCGGCAAGGAACAGCTGTAATTTTGAAAATAGTGGGATCAATACTACTATTTTTTTCTCCCAACCCTTCAGTTTTTAAGTTTTGAGCCTAAGATGAGTAGAAGGCACATGTTTAATTTTTACCCAGGATCATTGATTGTTAACTTTTAGCCACATTTGCTTTCTCTCTCTGCACATAACACTTTGTGGTGGTGTTGAATGACTTAAAAATAAATTGTGGACTTGATGACATTCAAACACTTCACAGATATCACCTAAGAATGAAAGTCAGACTTCTCCCTAACCACAGCTACATTAAATCAATCAAAAAATCTGATCTGCATACTAATGCATTCTGTTTTCACGATTTCCCAGTGTCCCATTATTGTCAATGTTCCTGATTTTTTTCTGATCAAGTATCCAGTTAAGGTTCACAAGCTACATTTAGGTGTCATCTCTGTAGCCTATTTTAATTTAGAGCACTCACCCTAACTTTTTTGCTTTTCAGAATGTTGACATTTTTGAATAGTCCAAGCCAGTTAGTTGTACAATGCCCCTGTATCTAGATTCAGGTTAAACTTTTCAATATGAATCCTGTGTATAGGATGTTGGCTTCTCCCCTTACATACATCATAAGGCACACAGTGCCAGTTGTGTTATTTCTGATGATGTTGACTTTGCTCAATTGGTTAACGTATATCATCAGTCATTTTTTTCTATTATAAAGAACCCTGTTTTATAACTTATAACTAACATATGATATGATGCTCTGAGGTTGTGAATATTATATTTCCTAAAATCCTTTAAAATAGTGTTTTAATATCTATTGATAACCTTTGTCTGACTCAGTTACTAATTTATGGTTGAAACACTATGATATTTGCTCTTTCCTTTTACTTGAATTAGTTAATAGTCTTCTATAAGTAAAAGCGTTCCCCTTTGAATTTCATTATTAATTATTACTTTTCAAATTTAATGTGCTATAATCAAATAATGCCTACATTTGGAGTTAGGAGAATTCAAGCAAAAGTATCTAAAACTCCTGGACCATACCAGTATTTGACAAGTTGTGAGTGTTATTTATAAAGATAATTATTTTAGGGGCTGGAGTGGTGACTCAGTGGTTATGGTGCTTGCTTGGCATGTGCAACATCATGAGTTCAAATCCTAGCACCACATGCATCGAAGTGTCCGAGCAATGAAAGCCACATGAAAAAAAAAAGATAATTATTTTACCTATGTGCCAAATGCTAAAGTGTCAATTTAATGTTGCAGAAGAGCACACGTTAATCTACAAATCCTGCCTAGACCAAGATTTGGCACTTCCTGACCAAAGAATTCCCAGGGATTTTTCTTTTTCTTGAAGATCTAAATGGTACATGTGTTAGTCAGATTTCTGTTACTATAACAAATACCTGAGATAAATCAGTGTATAAAGAGCAATGGTTATTTTGGCTCAAAGGTTTATTTTGGCTCACAGTTTCAGAGGTTTCAGTGTATGACCCATTGGCTCCATTGCCTTGGATCTTGCAGCAAGGCAGTACATCATGGTGGGAGAGAATAACTCATCTCATGGTAGCCGGAAAGCACAGAGAGAGACACAAAGGGGTTAGGCTCCAAATATCCTCTCCAAGAACAGACCCCAGTGACTAACTTCCTTTCCTAGGCTCACCTCTTACAGGTTCTACCACCACCCAATAGTGCCCCAAACTGTTACTAAGCCTTTAACACATGGGCCATTGAGGGACATTTCATATCTGAACTAGCAGCACCCATAGACTAGACAAACAATTCTCAGCTGCTCCAGCCATGCCACTGCTTTCATCTTAAGACCCACTGGGTGAATATCTCCTTTTCTGGTCCCTGCTTCACACCTGCAGATCCAGCAAGGTCCACCATACTGACTATTCTCTATGTCTGTGCAAGGGAGGGAGAGGCTCATCTGTCCAAGTGAGTGACAGCTCTAGTTTATTGAGAAGGCAATCCTTAAACAATCAGCCTTGGAGAAGAACAGCGATGGGATGCCAAGGTGGCCATGATACACAGTAAGCTGCTCACTAATTTTCTTTTTTCTCCTTTTTGGTTTCTATGGAGTCTGATTTCTTTTATTTCTTTCTTTTTCTTTTTTTAAAGAGAGAGGGACAATGAGAGAGAGAGAGAGAGAGAGAGAATCAATTTTATTTAGTTTTTCATGTGACTTTCATTGCTCCAATACTTCATTGTGTACATGGTGCTGGGGTTTGAACTCTCATCCTTGCGCATGCCAGGCAAGCACTGCAACTGCTGAGCCAACGCTCCAGACCCTGGAGTCTGATTTCTTTAGTGCTAAATTACCTTACTGGCATTAAGTTTGTAAAGTCTTTAGGGAAGCACATGAACTCTCCTAGGGTGCTTAGAGAAGGATGTGGGTTCCAGAGTTAATAAATCTTGCCAAGTACAAACCTACTGCTGACCTGTGTACCTTTTCCTTCCCTCTGCCTTCTCTGCCTATCTCTGTCCTGCTCTGTGCCCAGAGAAGCTGCTCTACTCTTGGGAACTCTATCACCTGGTCTTCCTACCCATGTGGTTTCTAGTTAATTTGGCAGTGAAAGGCTTTGGCAGGAGCTCACATGGCAGGAGAAGAAACCCTGCTTTTCTGGGAGTAGTGGTTTCTCCATACTACAGCCCTTATGGGTCTGTCTCCATAGTTCCCACTTCACTGGAGATAGCTAATGTTCTTTCAACCTCTTTTATCTTCAGCTATGAGGGTACCAGTGGTTTCCCACAGGTGCCTTACCATCGCTTTTTCTTATCTCTGCCAACAGGCTTGTAAATAACTTTCTTTACAAATCTTTCTTTGTACCACCTGGGATAGATTCTGTTTCCTGCCAGGCCTCTGCTACATCCTGACATTCTGGTTGTCTGTCAGGTTCTGTACTAGAAGGTTATTCACACAGTTCTTCCTACCATTCTGTCCCATGGATCATAACCACCACATTGCAACTGGGTAAACTGAGGCTCAGAGAAATTGCATGGCATGCCAAGTCATGTAGACCTACCATGTAATAGAGGCACCCGGCCTTGCTATATGCTATATATAGTGCTTTTGCATCTGTAATCTACATGGCAATTTCTTCAAAGATGGTACAGGAGGTTTTTAATTTTATAGGTGAGAAGTTGCCTGAAGACATTTATGCTAACTTTGAATACACACCAAGGATGAAACAATGAAGGCTTGAGTTTTCCTAACCCATGTTAGAATTTAATCTCTCTCCTTGCACTCACTTTAGCTTGAATTCATAGGAAAGGGTATTTTCTAGGCAACCTGATTAAATCAGTGAGCCTAACTGGAGGAGATGCAGATCTAAGAGGCATTCTTTTCCCTAGGGCAGTGATGTGAGTTGCCCCAGGAATGATAGAGGGAAGGTGGGGAGACATTTGTTGGGCCAAACCAACGTGCTGTCAGGCTGAACCCTGGTTTGCTCTATTTGCAAGCTCCACATCTCCACGGCTGCTGCCCTTTTCTTCTCTTCTATTTGGCTTTCTCTATATCTTGTGCCTGCACTTCATGCTTTAACCTCTTTCTTTCTTCCATTACTGTGGAAGATTTCTACGTATCCCAAAGCTGTCCCAGTTCCTGGTGAGTGTTCTCTCCATTAATGGAAATCACCATGGGTTGGAACTGGAAGATCCAATAAATAAATCAAGTGATACCTGTCCGCTTTTCTCCTGGGCTTTTTCTCTCAACTCCTACTTTCTCAATAATTTTCACAAAGCTCTTTTGGCCCTTTGTCCTAAGAAACATTCAATATGCATTTTAAACTCATCCCTTTTTAAGATAAGAAATTATACTACGACAATTAGCCAGCAGGCTAGGGTGGCAGTGTGAGGCATGTCTTCCTGTAGCCTGACTTCTGAGGGGACAGAGGCCAGGTGATGTAGCAAAAATATTATAAGGTTGGCGATGTCCTTTCTCTGAGCTCTGATCTGTCATCCAGAATGGGAAACCCAAGTAGCGCCCTTCTCTCAACTTCATCAGAGAACTCCCTGCATCCAGCTCAATGATGCAGAGTCCTGGGCTCTCAGACCTACTGAGGAGACTCCCCTGGGAGAGCTCAGTATTTCAAACAGGTTCTCATGGGAGTCTCTTTTTTACCCTAAAACCCAAGAGCCATATTTTTTTTTTAAAGAGAGAGAAGGACGGTGAGAGACAGAGAAAGAGAGAAACAACTTTATTTAGTTTTTCACATGACATTAGTTGCTCCAACACTCAGTTGTGTACGTGGTGCTGGGGTTTGAACCCGGGTCCTCGTGCTTGCCAGGCAAGCGCTGAAACTGCTGAGCCACCTTTCCAGTCCCTAAACCACATTTGTTATCTGAATAATTTGAGAAAGTTACTGAACTTCTCTGAGTCTTACTTCCTTTATCTGTCAAATTTGGAGATAATTTCTTTCAACAAAGGTATTTGAAACATTAAAAAATCATTTTGTTCTTTGTCTAGAATATTTTAACCCAACAGTTATTTTAGAAGAAGTAATTAAAACCAATGATCCTTATATGATAAATTTTAATTGATTAATTAATATTCACATTAACCAGCATTTGATTTTTAATAGTCAGAACACAAAAAATGACTTTTAAAAGCATAATCAATTAGATGGTTTGCACTACAGGTTGCAGTATGAATACACCAGTAGAGGATCCATTAGAGGGTACTACCTTGCTATTTTGCTTCATACTATCCTGCAAGTAGAAGAGTCAGTTCATACATTATCATGCTTCCCAAAAGAGCCTCTGTTTTATGCTTTGCTTATGATGGAGAATCTAATATACTGCATATGATGACATGATTTTTCACTTCACTACTGGTGTGAAAAGTCCTTCAATGATGTGCTACAGCAGGTCTTACATGTTAACATACATCCTGCTGAGGAACTTGTAGTTAACTTATGGCCTTTAGAACCTGCAGCTTTGCCCCCTCTTGGGATAAAACATGCTTTTAGGAAAGGGGGAAGAAAATTCTTCCTCCTCTAATAATTAAATTTCAATTTAATTTTTTTTATTAAGGGGATCGCCAAGATGAAAAAAGAATGCAGGCAACGGAATGACAAAATAGAAATGCAAAATCAAAATCATAGAAATTTAATTGAAGTAGAACATTATGAGCACAAAATCAGGAAAATGCAAATCTATCACCAGTGATTCCTCTACCTGGGTGAGCATCAGAAATATACAAATGCACAGGGCACAGTGGCACATGCCTGTAATCCCAGTGGCTTGGGAGGCTGAGGCTCATGGATCACAGTTCAAATCAAACTCAGCAATTTAGCTATGCCCTAAGCAACTCAGAGGGATCCTGTCTCAAAATAAAGACTAAAAATGGGCTGGGAATGTGGCTCAGTGGCTAGGTGCCACTGAGTTCAATATTGGATATGAAGAAAAAATATATATGTACATATACATACAAACACTTTAAAAATTTGTAGATTCTTGGGACTCTTCCCAGACATGCTAAGCCATCTCACCAGAGAAGATGTCCAGAAATTAAACTTTTAAAAGTTCCTTATGTTTGGGTTTAATTAGCACATACTCTACCTGTGGTCTGTATGCGTATGTCTATAGGTGTATGTACATACTGTGTAGATGTGCTTATATTCATTCATTCATTCTGAACTCTGTCTGCCAATGACAAAAATGAGGACCGTGATCTTTATTGGAAAACATAAGAGAAGCAAAACTTTCCTTAGAAATGAATACTGAAAGAAGTCACTCTTTTGATGTTGTTAGTATAGGATTCTGGGGGATCAACAATGGATAAACTTGAGGGCTCATTTTAGTCTGGCACTAAGTTCTAGCAAAGCTTTAGGGTCTAATGAGGAGTATAAAGCTATGTATCTCTTCTCGGTGGAGTGATCCAAGTGTTTTTTGTTTGGCCACTGACTATCCTGTGCAGGCAAGGGTCTTTCTCAGGTACAAGCAAATAAAAGTATGTACAGTAGTACATAGAGAATTTTAAAACAATAAAATTCTAAATGTTGTCTATTACTGTCATGTGCCAGAAAACATGATAAGCACAATCATGTCCATGATAAAATATTCCTTTTTTCAAAAATCTCATTAGTCTAAATTCTAACAATTTATGCATATATGCACAAATCACACACATATACTTAATATTGCAATGCTTACAAAGAATCAGAACTTGGGATACTTCAACCTCTCATTTTATACAGAGTTCTAAAAATGTGCATTAATTTAAAAACACTATCTTGTCAGAGTTTTTATGTGTGCATTAATTTAGAAACAGCGAAATAGAGTGTGCACTACAGGGGGTAATATTTTTGGTAAGTACAAATTTTAGTTCACACAATAAAACACTTTGTGGAATTTGAAAACCTCTTTACAAACTAGAGGTTATTTTTCATTTTAAATTGTTAAGAAAAACAAAATAACAAACCATGAAAATAAAGTGATTTAGTGTACAATTTAGTAGTCACTAAAATTGTCTTGGTTGAAGATGTCTCACTTATTTGTACTGGCAAGATTGCGTATGCACCAGTCCAGTACAAAAAAAAAAACCTTTTAGTGCATTTACTTCTGGTTCTGACTATGATTCTACTTCATAATTACTAATGAAAATACTTCTGTGGATATAGGAAGGGTTGTTAGGAAACAGTCTGCTCTGGTGATCAGACTAGACATACCGTTACTCCCTTCCACATCCCTTCTCACCAAAATCAGGGTTTCTGTGGTTCAAAGCTGCTGCCTCTGGGAGTAATCTCCACTTTATTCTTTTTTTTTTTTTTATTAGTTTGACATAGACTTACATATTGGAGGGAATTGTTGTTACATAATCATGGATACATGGATATTGACATAGTGAGATAGTAAGTTAAGGCCAATCCTAGACTAGGATGTACCCACCTTCATCCATTCCCTGAACTCATGTCTCCTCTGTAATTCCACCATACTGTAATTTGAAATGAACATATACATGTATACTAATTGTTGACATTTCTGAGGTCCTCTGCCTGTCTGTGTACAACTAGGCTTCTAATGAGAGTTGAGTATTCCCTATTGTATCGATAGCCCACCTTATCCCTCCCTTCCTGCCTCCCTCACTTCTCCCCCAACCTTCTTAGGTATGGTTCACCCAGCTTATTCCCCCCTTTTTTTAGAGAGAGGGGAGAAAGAGAGAGAGAGAGAGAGAGAGAAGGAGAGAAGCAAGTTTTTAAATTTATGTTTAGTTTTCATGTGACTTTCATTCCTCAGATACTTCGTTGTGTACATGGTGCTTGGTTTTGAACTCATGTTCTCATGCATGCCAGGCAAGCACTGTAACCACTGAGCCATGGCTCCAGCCCCATACTTTATTCTTAACTATAAATGCACTTGTCTTTGTTGCTTTTTTCTAGCTCTTTCCCATTCTCCCTTTTGCTTTTACAAAACGTCTTGCTTTTTACCATGCATTTGGCTTCTTCTCCAGATGCTGGGTCTTGACCACCAGTGCCATCCAGGGAGAGAGCGCACCCTTCCCCTCTGCCTGCCACGCCCACCCACATGCTGAAGAACTCCTGCCCCTCAGCGTTCTCTGGCTGTTATTGCCAGCTGCTTGAAAGCTGTCCTTCTCGCCTTTTTCTTAATTCCTGGCAGTATTCTGGATGTAGAAGCCACCAACCTTTCATGTTTCCAAAGTAAACAGTTACAGAAATGTGCCTCTATTGCTAAAGTGCTAAATAAGCTGTGCTGGAAGATTTGTTTTTAATATAGAAAACTCAGTTGTTTTCTTTTTTCACCCTCACATTTTTTTTTAATAAAAAGAGAAGAACAGTGTGAGAGAGACAGAGAGAATCAATTTTTATCGAGTTTTTCACATGGCTTTTGTTGCTCTGACACTTAGTTGTGTATGTGGTGCTGTGGTTTGAACCCGTGTACTTGCTCATGTCAGGCATAACTGCCAAGCCACCACTCTAGAACCCCCCCATTTTTTATTGGTGCATTATAATTGATGGGATTTGATGTTACGTAGTCAAAAATGCACAAAAACTAACAATATAATTTGGCCAGCATCACTTCCCAGAACTTCCCCCTTCCTTCCTTCCTTCTACCCCTTCTTGGTCCTTTTCTTATGCTGATATCTGTTGCATTTTTAGGAGATCTACCCCAGCCTTTGTTTTCCTATTTGCTCTCTAGCTTCCCCATTTAAGAGAAAATATACAGCCCTTAACCTATTGAGCTTGACTTATTTCACTTAACGTAATGGTCTCTAGGGCCAACCATTTTCCTGCAAGTGCCATAAAACTCCATTGTGCATACACACCACATTTTCTTTATCCATTCATCTGTTGATGGACACCTGGGTTGGTTCCATAGTTGAGCTATTGTGAATTGTGCTGCTAGAAACATGGGTATGCATGCACCACTATAATATGATGACTTCAGTTCTTCAGGGTAAATACTGAGAAGCTGGGTCATATTGTGGTTCCATGCCTAGTCTTTTGAGGAAACTCCCTACTGATTTCCATAGCGATTGTACAAATTTATAGTACCACCAACAGTGTAAAAGTGTTGCTTTTTCTCCACATCCTCTCCAGCATTTATCATTATTTGTATTCTTGATGATTGCCATTCTGACTGGTATGAGATGAAATCTCTACATAGTTTTGATTTGCATTTCCCTAATTGCTAATGATGTTGAACATTTTTCATGTATTTCTTGTTCATTGTATTTCTTCTTTTGAGAAATTTCTATTTAGTTCATTAGCCCATTTATTGAGTTATTTGATTTTTTGATGTAAAGTTTCTTGAGCTCTGCATATATTCTAGATATTAATCTTCTGTCAGAAGAATAACTAGTAAAGACTTTTTTCCATTCTGTGTGTTCTTTCTTCACATTCCTAATTGTTTTCTTTGCTGCATGGATGCTTTTTAATTTGATGCTGTCCCATTTATTAACTCTTGGCATTAGTTCCTGAGCTTTAGGGGTCTAAGAAAGTACTTGCCTGTACCTAAAAGCTACAGTGTTGACCCTACATTTTGTTCTATGAGTTGCATGGTTTCTGGATTAATTCAGATATCTTTGATCCATTTTGAGTTGATTTTTGTGCAGAGTGAAAGATGAGGGTTGAGTTTCATTCTACATATGGATAACCAGTTGTCCCAACTGCCTGGTAGATTTAATGAATAGAAAATGGAAGTGGCCTGTGTTATAAACAACACTCCCACTGTGTATATTGTCCTCATATGTCACTTTCAAAACCATACAACACTATCTCACATTGAGTTTTATAGTACTTGTTATTTATAAAGCTGTTTCATTTACATGATTCTATTTGCTATTAACAATATTATTATTCGTCATTGTGGCAAATACTATCTCCAGTTTAGAAAGGAATAAACCATTTAAATAACATGTCTAAAATTACAGGGAATGCTAGTGGCAGAAAGAAAAACTTTCCTGACACCAAACTGCTCCTAAGTGTCATTGCAAGCCTTCTTTCCATTATATTACAGCAAGATAGGAATGATTCTTGGTAAGAAAAACTTAGTGAATATTGATTTTCATTCTGATTTTGTAGTTATAGATAAAATTACCAAGGAAATCACAGAATATGGATGGTCTCTGTGCTGGAGTAGTTTATTATTTGGTAGGAATAGCTCACAAAATATTAGGTGTAAATGCTTAAATATACTCTTACTTCTTATAGTTTCATGAAAACATTTCAATGCTCATTCAAAAAATTACAAATTTGGGAAACTCTCACTTTAAAAGAAATAATATCCAAGAGTAGAGACCTGCTTATCTGAGTACTTGAACACATAGTCTTTTTTGGTATAAATAAGGCTTTTATTAAAGGAATGCAAACATTTTAATTTAAGCATCAGATGATTAAATGGCTTCTTAGAGTCAGAAGGTGAAGAGGGTAGTGGTGGATGTGAATGGTGCTTCATTGAAAATTTTAGCATAGGAAATTAAATTCTTATAAATCATCTTTATCTTCCCCTACTTGGCCTTTCAATGTTCATCCCAAGTTTTACCTTCTTGAATATCCTGCTTTCTCCCCAGATGGATGAGATATTTTTCTTTCTGTACCTGCAGAGACTAAGATTTCCAGTTTTGTCTAGCTCAGCTTCTTGTAACAGAAACCACATTTTCCCTCTAGATCTACGCTTCTCCCATGGAGTCCCATGTGGTTGGAGTGGGCCAACTCTCCTTCAATGCCAATGGGAGCCTATGGTATAAGCCAGTTAAGCAAGACCCCTTGGGCATAGCAAGTAGCTCAGGGGTAAATTCAATGAGCCCCAAACAAAAGGCTTGTCTAAGGTTGCTGGAAGAGAGAAGATGACTTTTGTGAACTAAAAGCTGGAGGATTAGAATCTGGATTTGCAGGGGCTACCAAGAGGAAAGAGTTTGAAAGTAAAGCCAGGCTTGAGGCAGAGCAGAACCAGAGCAAGGGAGAGGAGAAAATTAATCCGGGAAGAAAGAGACATTTGTTATCACCACTAAACCTCTCAATTTACTTATGTCTGATGCTGGACCATCTCTGGACTCTTTAGTTATTTGGGCTAGTGACTTCTGGATTTTTCCCTTCAGGACAATTGGGTTGCATTTTCCAGCAAATAAGTACAATAGAAATAGTCCCAGCTACTAAGGAGACATCCATTGAGCCTTCTAATGTGCCTTGTATGATTCTCTCTGATGTATTGTTTTGGCCTGTGAAAAAATGCAATCCCTTTGATTCAATAGAGAGTGTTTGAAGGCGGAGGGAGCTGTGTTGATCTGTTTCCCCATGGAGTCTAGCATTCCTTGGATATGTGAATATTCTATAAAAGCTATGCTTTGGAGAAGTAAATGGGTGCACAAAAACTTCTTTGAAATTTGATGAGTTGGATTCACTTTCTATGGACAGTAAGACGCACATGTTCATTTCAGTTAACTCTCTGATGCAGAGCACTGAATTTGAGCATTCACAAGAAAGCTTTCCCAACTCTTCTAATGCTAACAGTTGCTTGAATCTGCTAGGCTTCCAGAATTCCATGGCAGATCTGTGAATTTATAAAGCAGCCATCCAGTAGTCAGGCACATCCCTATTTTTATTTTTTTAGGACAGATAAAAAATGAGTAATTTACAAAAATTTTTATTTCAATCAATACCATAACTAGTGTTTGATATTAAAAAAGGGAAAAGGGCATATAGGAAGAGGAGGGTCTCATTTAAATGGAAATATACAAAGCTTTGTTTTGGACCTGTTGAATTTGGGATTTCATAGGATAGCTAGCAGAAGTAACTGGAAATCAGTTGAATTACTGGGTCTAGACCTTAGAAGAAAATGAAAGGGGAAATATCTATTTGTATGCACATTGGGATCACCCAGGGAGCTTTTGAAAACCCATGATGTCTGTGTATCTAGTTAATATTTCAATTACTGGAAAATCAGGTAATATAGCAAAATTTTTTGGGATTTAATTATTGGCTTAAGGTGTGGTTCTAATTTTCTCAAGACAATCTTATTTGTATGCCCCCTTTTCTCACTTGTTCCTATCTTACAATTGAATGAAAATTTTGAATTAAATACAGAGGCTACATATAAGTGGAACAAACATGGACTTTCTCAATTAGCTGGACTGAGTTCAAATCCTGCCTCCTCTATTAGTTAACTATGTGACCCTGGCTGAGCTGCTTAACTTACTTTAGTCTTAATTTATCTTATTTGTAAAAATGAGAAGAGTACAAAATTGCAGAAGAGTGGGTGCTGAATGATATAATTCAAATAAAACACATATCCAACTACTCTACAGTTGTTCAACATATTAACTTGAAATAAAGTACATGGTCACATGTAAAATGACATGAGTAAGTTTCTATTATTCTGCAGCTAATAGTCTTAAGGATATTTGGTTTGTGGTTGATAGACATCCCTGAGTATATACACTACATCTAAAGCATCTGCCATCCACTGTTAGAGTTTTATAGTATTTTCACCTTGGTTAATGTTGTGAGAAGAATGGATCTTAAATGAGGCAGCTGGTGCCCAAAGCAGAGCAGCAATGATAAAGCATAATAAACAAGACAGTGGTTCCTTGCATTTCATTTCCGTCAAGCCCTGGCTTTGTGTCTGAATGGCATTGGCCCACTTTTTTCTTAGAGTGCATTCTTTTTCCCTCAGGTCTTCTTCTTCCCAGGCTGCATGCTTTCCCACCCCCTCACCCCATCATGCATGTGCCCATAATCCTCAGCACAGAATCCTATAACTAGCTTGTTCCTGAATGTCCTAACCCTCCCTCATTCCAGCAGCATTATCTGGTTTTGCAGATATTTTTCACAAAACCTTGACAGGCATTAAACTAGAGAAACTGTTTAGGGAAAAGAGAATGTGATACATTTATATACCATTATCCAAAATATGAGATTTCTATACAAGTATTGCTTATTTGTGATAATACCAAAATAAACCATCTATTTAACCTCATGGCATCTTCCATCAAGAAAACTGATTATGAATAGACTTTGGTAGTATTTATTTCAAAGACAGCATTACACATGAGTTGGAAAACATCCCTCCTTTCCCCATCAGACACTATTCAATGCTATGTACTATATTGATGCATCCAAAATGGATATTCCACTGAAAAGTGTCCTAAAGCTTTTATCAAATCTGTCTAAGGTTCTCTAAAGCAGAGTCCATCAACTTTTATAGACAGAAAATTATATACACATGAATGCTTTTGTTCCCAATATAATCTGATAGACAAGCAGAATTAAACTGATTTGCTTTTCATTCATTCACGTTATAATAAAAACCCAAAAAATAATCCAGCAGGTTCTCATCTGAGGGAGAAACAGCAATGGAACACACTGGACTCACCTGGCAGGAGTGGAAGGCAAGGTGGTGGCCGGGCTGCTGGGGTTTTTGGCCTACAGCATATGCATTAAACACAAAGCCATCTTTGGCTGTTTTTCAAGACAGAGGCAGGGGTGCTGCAGAAAGATACCGTGAACTCCTTATATGGAAGGAAGCCAGGCTGGAGCAGCATGCAGAGCCAACTGAATTAAATGTGCAGATTAAGGGAACAGCTTGCTTTATGTACATCAGTTAAGTTCAAAGCCTTCTGGCCTAGTGTTAATAGCAGGCTTGGTGAAGAAATAAACAAGGACCTGGTGGCTCTGGGCTGGCAGAGGCAAGCAGAGCTGCCCTTACTCTCTTCTTTCAACCTTAATTTCTGCTCCACAGTTCTCTCTTTATTTGGAGATTCATCTACTGTACTATTCTTGTGCAAAAAAGAAAAGATTGATCCCAGTTGGGTCTGGAGCACCTGACCAATGACAGTGGAGAGGAATGCTCAGAAGCCTGGAAAAGTTGGGACAACTGATAACCTAATAGCACTGACAGCATCACAATCGTAAGAAAGAGGGAAAACTCCCACCAATCTAGCCACAGAGCTCTCAAAAGTCCTCAGATGCAAATGTGACCACGCTCATCAAAGAACACCGAAAGTGTCCAGTGTCATTCGTGCAGCTATTATTGTGATGATCATTCATGATATCTGTGCTAGCTTTCCCTCACTGTGACAGAATACCTGAGATAATCAACTACATTGAGGAAAGATTTATTTTGGCTCACAGTTTCAGAGGTTTCAATCCATGGTATGTTATTTTGGGGCCTGTGGTAAGGCAGAAAATATGACAAGGAATGTATGGTAGAGGAGACTGCTCACCTCACGGTAGCCAGGAAACAGAAAGAGCAAGCGTGAGGGAATGAGGTTCCAATTCTGGCTTCAAGGGCATGCCTCCAGTGACCTCACTTCCTTCTACTTGACCCTGCCTCCTAAAGGTTGCACCACCTCCAAAAGCTCCACAGGCTGCCCACCATGCCTTCAGCAAACAGCCTTTGGGGGACATTTGAGATCCAACCCATTGTGATTTCTAATGGTGATTCTAGTTCCAGCTTAGTGAAGTCGGTAGTCCTCTGAGGTCTATATGTTAACAGAACAGCCACCCCCCCACTTTTGTCCTTCAAGTTCAAGCCAAGGAACTTGAGCCATCCATAATTTTTAAATAATTAAAAACTTATTTTAGAATTACATAAGCAAAATATATTCTCTAGAAAATCAGAAAAAAACTCAGATTGCTATAAAAAGGAAAATAAATTATCCACTCCAAACCTGATCACTATTAATCTTTTTCTGTATAATCTTCTCAAGAAACTTTATGCAGTTCCTTTGAGCCTCAGTTTTCTTCTAATAAAACTGAATTTTATTATAATCCATTAGGTATTCACCAATAAAAATCATTAAGAAAATGCTTACAGTTTACGTGGAGAGTACGTCTTTGCCTTGGAAATTGTGAAGAACTGAGTCGTAAGGCTCAGAGTAGAAGCCAGAGCCAGATATGCAGCAGCTCCACAGCAAAATGCTTTTAACTCTAAGCTCCCGGACTTCCCTGTGGGGGCGACGAGGATAACCCACAGCACCGTGCAGCCCAGGTCAGTTGGCTGATATGTGCTGCAGTAGGGCAGAAAGTAGCGGCCACTTGTTTCAGCCAAGACCCTAGGTTATGGTTTGGATACTAGGTGTCCCCAAAAGCTTCTGTGTGAAATAATGCAAGAAGGCCTAGAGGTGAAATGCTTTGGTTATGAGATTCTTAACCCAATCAATGAATTACTCCCCTGGTAAGGATTAACTGGGTGGTAACAAAAGGCGGGTAGGGTGTGGCTGGAGGAGGAGGGTCACTGGGGCTGTGTCTTCAGGGTATATATTTTACATCTGACAAGAGGAGTCTCTCTCTGCTTCCCCATGTGACACCTTGACCTGCTTCCCTTGGCCACACTCTTCCACCATGATGTTCAGCCTCACCTCAAGCCCCAAGGAATGGAGTTGACCTTCTATGGACTGAGACCTTTGAAACTATGAGCCCCAGATTGTTCTTGTCAGGTCTTTTGGTCACAACAGCAAAAAAGCTGATTAAAACACTAGGCAAAGTTTAGCTTCCAGAAGTCTACTTTCTGTCTGACATCTAAGCTGAACTCCTGCCTCCTGGGCCTCTTCATTTCCTTTCTGCTTGCCATCAACACCCTCAAAAGGCCAGATGCTTTTCTACCTCTGTCCCAGGCAGATGGGCCATACAGTCCTATGCAGTTCTCTCCTATTTGGGAAAAGTGACATACAATAAACCTAATTGTGCTTACTTCTCACATAAGCAGATGGTTAATATTTTGACACAGAGACTCAGCTTCTTTTCCTCTGGGACTGGACATGTCCCCTTTTTTGCCTTGCTCCCTCCCACTCTGTGTGGTGCCAGCTGAGCCCAGTGCCTTGGGGGAGCCATGTGGGCCAGGAGGAAATAAAAATAACATGTATGCTTTCCTGAACTTTGTTTTCCAAAGCCTAAACGTTGGGGGATTTCAGAGATTTCATAGAAACAGGTACAGAGAACACTGAAGAATCACGCACTGATAAATGAGACAGGTGAGTTCTTCTGGGCTGTGGGATGGGAAGGTAGGTAGAGAAGAAGGGAAGACTGGGATCTGTGCACCCCTCTTCTCTCCTTCTCTGCTTATGAGGGGGCCACTGGGGCAAAGGAAGACAGGCCAGCCCCCACCCTTCCCAGTGCATCCCTGTACTCTGGACTTCAGAATTGCAGCCAAACTTGAAGATGAAGTCAGGGTTCAAAACTCCAGGAAAGGCTGAGGTTTACCCACTCTCTCTCTCTCTCCTTATATGTCTCCTTGTTTTCCTAATGACCCCTTGATCACTCCTCTAGTCTTTAAAGAAAAGTCATTTTGAGTAATAGTTTTCATCCTTTGATGTTCTCTATCCTATATCCTACTACTCAAAGTGTAGTCCACGGAGCAGCAGCAGCAGCAGGGTTATCTGGAAGCTTGGAGAAATAAAAAATTTCCAGCCTTTGCTCAGAATCAGAATCTTCACTTTAACAAAATCCTCAAGATTCCTCTGCACTGGTTTACAGCACTCCAAATTGTGAAAGCTTGAGTATTTTACAAGAATATGCAGTAAAAGAAGTGAAAAAGATGGGGAAATTTTTTTATCAAAAGAAAAACTGAGACTCAGAGAAGTTAAATAATTTTGAAAAATAAATGCAGGGCTTGTTCAACTTTTGTGCATATGAATCACCTGGTGTTTTGGGAGAGCATTCTGGAACCCCAGTGGTCTGGCTGCATCCCAGACAAGTACATTCAGATTCTCTGGTGGTGACAAACCAACATCATTTGCTTCTGAAACTCCCCAGATATTTCCAACGTACAGCCAGTTTTGAAAGTCTGAAGAGAGAATTTCAATTTGGGGTTTTCAGAATGACTAATTCTCAGGGTTTGCCCAGGATTGCTCTGGGTTTGAAATGAAAGACTTATGCCCCCGGAATTCCCCCCTCAGTATGGAACAAACGGGGACAGTTGGTCACCCTTGTTTTCAGGTGCAGAATCTAGCTGCCCTCCAGCTACTGAGTCCAGCTTTTCATCCTTACCTCTCCACCGGCTTCGCAGACTTGGAGGAGCCAGGGGGAAGCACCGCTTTCATAGTGTGCATGAGGCAGATCATCCCACACTCTGCTTTAGAACAGACACACGCTCTTAGATGTGTTCATTGGCTTCTCACAGGGAATGTCGCAGGGAGCAGAGAATGCTTAAAAGTTCATTGACTTTTTTAAAGCATGGTGAAGGGAAAATGGAAGAAGGGTAGGAGTGAATGATTTCTTTTTCCTTACACTCACCCTTTAGTCTTTTTGATTCTTGCCTCCCTTCCAGCATTCCCTTCCATTTAAAGGCATATACCTAGTAATATAAGGAAGGTCATTTATTAGTTATTATTAGCTGGCTTGCCACATATTGTCTTTTTTAATGAAAAAGCAACTGTACATATAAATCCAGGTTCTCCAAAAAATGAGTATATCTTCCATTCCTCATTTTGGGGTGGGTGAGATTTCCTGATCTTTTTTTCTTTTTTAAAGAAATATTTTAAAGCAAGAGAGGCATTGGATCTCTATCTTTATCCAAGCGCGGATAGCTGGGCAGGCAGAGGTCTGCCTGTCCTGTTGAACCTGTACGTCCCTGAGCCCTCACAGGAGGAAAAGCAGGTGCAACAGCCCAGAGCACTCAGGACAGTGCTTCTCATGGGTCACCTGTAGACTCCTGACTCACAGCAGAAGACAGTCCCCATTTCTGCTTTTGGGTCTCTCTAGAGATTCTTCTATAGTTTCAGGCAGCATGAAAATTCTCTGTGGATCATGAAAGGATCATGAAAGGATTTGTCAGCCAACATTTAGTCAAAAACAATAACTTCCCAAGATTCCTGGTTTGCTCAGGAAATCGAAAGGAAGTTGTTGTTAGAAGACAACAGGAAAAAAGAGAAGAAAGGAAAATACTTTTGATGTTTAATTCCCCCAATGCATTCCCAGGTACTCCTGGACCTGTGCCCGAACATGCCCAAGGGACAAGTGTCTTCATGGGACTTCCAAGCTTATTAATATATTTACTTTAGAAGTATTTGATCCAAAGCAAGTGCCCTAGGGAAAACACTTTGCTTTTCCTCTCTTAGTACCTCAAGGAAAAAAGTAGTACAGTTAAAATCAGTATTTTTTTGTGTTGTTATATTAGCTTCATCGAAAATGCAAATTACTTATCCAGAATATATCTTAATAAAATGATTATGATCATTTGGAAGAAAATTCCAATACATTTTTGGTATACTATGTGCAAGGGATCTGTCTGTCTAAATGATTCACACATGTTCTCTTTATTCCTATACCTCCATTTACCAATATTCTGAATGAATCAAACATCAATTCAGATTTTCTCAACATACAAAAATAAGATAATATAGCTTTTACTTTGCTGAGTTCAAGGTGAAGACTTTTTTTAACCTTTAATCTGAAAAAAAGTTCCCTTGATGAGCATCTTGTAGTAAATTTTCTTAAAAACTTTATCTGTTGTATAAATATGATTTGAAAAATATTAGTGCTTTTGAAACATAAATGCATGTATGGTAAGCTCTCATTAATATATTTCTAAATAAGACAGGATGAAATAAGGGTGGGGAAGCAAATCCATTCACACCTGCCACCACTATGCTGATGATACAGCATATCGGAAGCGAAAGGGAATGGTTATGCACCCACAGTGTTAAAGGTCAATGTTCCACATCTCCTGAAAATTGAGTGGGATTATGTGGTTCTCTACCAGGAAGGAATTGAAATTAAAATATCATAGGGCATAATATTCAACCAAGGACTGTTACAAGGAAAAAGTCTTCACATTTTAAATACAAAAGGCAAATGTAGAATCTGGCTTCTAAGAAAATTCTCCTGGTTCTATCTTTTGCTCAGGTGCAGAAGGCATGAATGCTTTCTGTGTGTAGAGCTCACATTCCTAGTAGAGATGACTTATGTCCCAGAAAGATTGTAGAATTCTCAAACACAGCATACCTTAGATGTACAAAATTTATATACTATTATTACCATTGAAATGATTTCTGGAGAGGAAAAATAAAGCTCAGTTTTCATGTTTGGGCTGATTTAGGAGAAAGCAGTTTGTAAGAGTCATTAAAATGGAATACATTATATTTAAGTACAGAAATAAATATTTAACATTCACTAGCAAAGACTAGCAATTATATAAACAGTGGGCACAATCAGTTTTCATATTTGGAGTTGCTACTTAAATACTGTATTTAAGTAGACATTAAGAAATTCTGGGCACAACCGAATGTAGATTTGAGATGGTGCTATTAGAGAAAGTAGGGGGCTGTGCAGGTTTTAGATGGGAGTTTAAAGCATCATGACATTTATGTGACATGCAAACATGTGGAGAGGGAGGAGACTCACTTACTTAAGGTTTAGATATGTGGTGTCTTGTGGGGCGCTATATC